>BOPN01003953.1:100398-110398 GCA_017312705.2 Penaeus japonicus | reverse complement strand
CACTTGTTTAACTTTTAATGTCTTCAAGAGGACCAATTATGGATTACAGTGGGTTGTACCCTTTCAAGTTTTACACAAACACAAACCATGGCAAAGTTAGCCCAAATAATCAATATAACGATTAGCAAAGATCGGAACAGGAAAACCCTTCTAAAATGAGTTGCCCAGAGTGATTTTGCAGCGCACAGATACAGAAAATACTCAACCAATACGTCCTTAGGTCTACTACTGATAGTAACCAATTTGGGGGCTCAGAGTATTTGTTATATGAATGATTGATCCCTACAGTTTGGAAAAAATGCAGGCTGTGTTTATATTTCATATAAACGACAGCATTTTCACAATCCGTCAGCAATTATACGGAATATCCTGCTGACAAGCTAGCTAACAGGGAAGCCAACCAACTGACCAATATACGCAGATGTAAACTTTCCCATCGATCGATGTTTATCCTTTGATAACGAGCAGTCCCAAGTTTGGAATTTCTTTAACTCTTCGAAGTGCTTGTTACGTGACGTCAGGGGCAATGGAGTGCCACCCTTTCCTGTTCTTTGCTGTACTAAAAGTACTTTTTTATCATATACAAGTATGCATGATACATACATACATACACATATATATATATATATAGATAGATAGATGTCATATATATATATGTATATATACATATATATATATATATATATATATATATATATATATATATATATATATATATATATATATATATATATATATATATATATGTATGTATATACCTGTATATGTGTGTGTGTGTGTGCGTACGTGTGCATGTGTGTGTGTATGTGTGTGCGTGTGCGTGTGCGCGCGAGATCTTTTTTTTTATCAAGGAGAAGATGCACTTCATAGACTGGCGATGAATGATGACAGGTTGACAGGATGGCCATGACAGTCATTTGATAATTGTTATAGGGATGGTGGATGGCAGGTTGTTGATGACTGAAGACAGGTTGGCGGGTTGAAAATGTTTGATGGCATGTTAGCATGTCAGTAATGATAATTATTTAATAGTTGACATATTGGTGATGGCTGATGAGGGAAGTTGACAAGTTGGTGATAATAATCCTTTAGTGATGATGCGCATTTGATGGAATACAGTGATGTTATTCGGACATGTTACATTTCGGCAATCGCCAACAACTTCGCTGGTGCATCATCACTTCAAGAACAAAAATCGTTATCATTTTAGTTTTTCCCTGGTGCAGCACTTGTATGACAATCTTGCTCTGTGCTTTCTATATCTTCAAATAAGCAGTCAGTTTGTGGTTCTGTGGTTCTCAGACTTTCCAGGCCCGGTATCACCTTCTAGGTTATGACTTTGCTCGAAACAATTGATTCATGGAGAATGGCAATTGCAAATGCTTATATCAATATACACTTGTTGCATTTCCATATGGCCTTCATAACAACAAAACCAGGAAATGGTGATAAGGATAGTTGAAGTAGTTATCGTTTTTAATGGCAATACAATGAACCTCTTGCAAAATAAGTATTTACTCCGAAGGTTATCTAATAAAAGAGCGCTGAATTACTACGTCTTAGTGTGTTATTAAAGTCTTTTAGACAAACAAGCACAGAGTACAAGGAAGTGTGTAGCTACTTCCTCTCCTTTGACAGAGGGCATTGTTATGTTTTATGGTGAAATTCCTATATAACAACTCCATCCAAGTAATATAACCTAGTCTATATTTTTTTCCGCGGCTGAGTAGGGCGGTAAATGAAAAAAAAAATGTCCTAAAGAGTACGAGGATTTTTTCTTGTACAACCGCAGTTGTGAAATTCCTATATAACAACTTCATCCAAGTCATATCACCTAGTCTATATCTTTTTTTTCCGCGGCTAAGTAGGGCGGCAAATGAAAAAAATGTCCTAATGAGTACGAGGATTTTTTCCTTGTACAACTGCAAACCTGGATCCAGATGAGTCTTTAACCAGACCAGACGCGAACTTGTCTGTGAGCTTGCCATTGTTCTGTATATGCATTTTTATCAAAGGTGCAATGAGAATGGCACAGTGAAAGTGATAAACAAATTAATGAATAAATAAAATGAACGTTTATTATGTAGCGAGAAGACTCCTCAGATCTTCACGGTACACCATCACGGCCGCTGGAATTCTACAGGACTAGATTCCTAACAATACAAATGCCAGTGAACAATTAACTCATTTCAAGAGAATGAAAATGGAGAATAGGAATGAATGTTACATTGATGGATCCCTGCAGTCTGTAAGTGACATTAGACGTACCTGTGTTACAGACAAGGATACTGCTCAGCAAAAAGATGAATTTTGAAAGTTCATTTTTTACCACAAAACAACCGAAGTACCTATTAACTATCGGGAGAAATTTCAACGACAAAATGTATCCTCGAGTCCAGTCAGAATGAAACAAGTTGCAATGTAATAAGACCTTGACTCTCGGATCACAAAATAATCTCTCTCAAATCCCAAAAAATATATTCAAATTGAACTTTCCAACTAACAAGGATCAATTCTATCTTAATAATTTACTAGTCTGATAACAGCAATAGTAACTACATATTTTTTTGCGAGTGATATTAACGTAAGTATCATAATGTTACCTACAGTTATGATTAAAGAGCACCTCATGGGCTCGAACAATTATATCTTCAGCTTAGCATATAAAGTCTTTAGGGACACAATACTAATATGGGTAGTTTATCATTCGTGAATTGTTGTAAATACCTCTGGTTTGAGACTGCTACTTATTGAACTGCCATTCCTAAGTATTTTCATTTGTTGCACATTTATTTCAGGGATCTTCCGCTGTTAAATAGATTGTTAAAGAGGAATACCTGTGTTTATATACTACTTTTTTAAACTGCTTGATACGTTGATAGAAGGCTTTTGATATTTTCCTAGATTAATGAAAATCAGTTAAATGATAAAAAAATAAAGGAGGTAAGGCCTATTTTCCCTACCTCACTTTATTGTAGAGGTCACTTTAAGACCAAGCTTGTCATGTTACTTACACTATGTGATTAAATTCTAGATAAAATTATTGCAACTTTCAACCGGTTGCATATTTGATGGACCGTAAGGAATAAAAAGTTTGTTCATGTGGGTTGCACATTGTAAACGGTAGGTACTCGCTGGAATAGACGGTTCTTTCATATATAGATAAGTTTAGTTCACTACTCGTGTTCATAATTCTATTTGTCGTAGTCACTGGCTCCTCATAGCCTGATCTTTCATTGTTCTGATCGTGTGCTCTCTTTGTTGCCAGGCTTAATACATGATCATTATCATCAATCTTATGAAGACCATGTAATGATAGTTCAGCGAGCCGCGCCAGATATATCTGCAATGCTCGTTCTTTATTTACCGCTGCAGGCGTGAACCAGCATTTAATGTATGGTTATATTATATCACAATACCACATTACGAATCCAGGATATAGCATGATTGTATCTTCTAGTATATCAGTAGGTTCATAGTCTTCCATCCATTCATCCGCCACCCCGTGTTATACCCAGGTGTTTACAGGCTTTATCATATTTGTTCTATTGTTTTAGCATTATACTATATTCCGACCTTATGACGTAACACAAGTATATTTTCTAGTACAACAGATGATATGAAATATTAGGCGGCTTGAAAGGTTGTGTTGCATGACACTTTAAAACATAATGTACAAATATTCGCTGATCTTCTTCAGATTCTTCCACATAACGCGTTTCACGGACCTTTTCGTGAAGCCTGTATCCAAGCCAAGTTCTTGCGGTCGCAACATTACATCTTGTTTTTTGTCTTAAATGAGTCATAGATGTACATCTCTTCCTGAAAAAATATCACAGTGCTTAATGTTACAGCTTTCAGGCCTGTGAGACTGTCAGTTTAATCAAGTCCTCTTTAATGGAAGTTCTAATAATGCGTTTGTCACATACTAACCTTGCATGACCATCAGCATGATCACACCGAGGGATTCCAATATGCAATGGTATCCTCATATGATGTAAAACATGGGTCCGTTTCTTTTTTTTAATCTACGTTTATTCCGATATTATTTACAGTATCTGCATCTTTATTGCGAGTGCTTAGTCTTGGTTTAGTAGGTATTCACCACCAGTAATGAACCCTCTTGCAATCATGGTGTTGCAAAAGAAACACACCCTGCTTTCCACCCAAACTGCAAGGATCCGCCAGGATAGCACTCATATTAATTATTCAGAGTCACGAGAAGCTCTGTATAGTTTAATCATTGACCACCCAGACTACCTGTGTAGGTGTGGACAAGCTTTGGTTCATCTGACGCATAACCTTGACATTATCTGATGATATTAACATTACAAACTTTGATTATAACAGGATTATATCCCATTGTGTAGGGTTCTTCAAAGTAGAGGTCGCGAGTTAGTGGTCAGTGGGTCACTGCATTTTATTAAGATAAATGATAATATAAAATTAATAAAGAAAGAATGCATATAAGATTAAAAAATATATATGTATTAGTACATACGATAGGTAACGAAAAACAGACGTTTTCCGTAGCGGTTAAATGAAGGTGAAAAAAATACTAATTACTATACAAAACGGGTACGACTGTAATCCACAAAACCTAATTGGGTCGCGATGAAAACAAATGAGGAACGCTGCCCTGGTACATCACTAGAAAAAAATCCCATGGTCCTTCACCTACTCATGTACCACCCCAGCGATCTGCTTGGGCGTGGTCATAATGTCATATACCATTGAGAATTTATAATAAGTGTAATCATATCTTATAATATATCAGTATATATCCTAGTAAATGTGCAAGTACACCGCATGGATTGAAATATGCCTTTAATTTACCGTAGAGTTATACAAATGATTTTTTTTTTTCCTGTGCTTCAGAAATGTGGTGTAACGAGGTTGGTGTAGTTGGAATAGGTTCCCTCGGGGACCACTTTGCTTAGAACACGCAAATGGTCCTCTTCTCCAACATCCTAATACACCCTCCCCGCTCTTTTTAGTACGATTTTCCTTTTAAATGGGCCGGCACAGTTGCTATCGAACGTTCAGGAACATCTTTTTTATGGGGTATACATTCATTCATGTATGTCTGTCTCCCTTTCGCCTTTTCTTTCTTTCTTTTTCTCGCAATCTCTTTCTCTTTCTCTTTCTCGATTTCTGTCTGTCTACCTATATTTGTGCGCGTGCGCGTTATAACATATATATATATGTGTGTGTGTGTGTATATACTGTATATAAATAAGAATGTTTGCCTGACTCTAGCCACGCCTGCTCGGCAATGTCCTGTGTAGGAACTCTATTTTTCCACATACAAACTGACATACACTCATACACATACATAACATACATTTTACACGTCTTCTACTGTCTGCCAGCATATATACTTGTGTTGATCCTATCAGCTGGTGGCAGCCTACCCACACACAGGACGGAAATCACGTTACCATGGATTCAACTGGGGGATTTACTCTTGGGGCAAGGGAATGTCTCGGAATCACTACAGCTCTTTATTATTTTTATGATCAGCGGTGGGATCTGAATGTTTCAGGCAAGCATTAAATTCAGGTATTCTTTCATGTGGGTTAAAAGTTTGTTTCAGGGATTGAAAGTCCAGTATTTTTCGTATAGGTAAAGGTCTATTTCTTCATTATAATTTAAAGTAATGGGTAAACGAAAGGCAGAGTGGTTGGCTGGTGAGTCAGAGGCAGGTCCATCGGGAGAATCTTCAAGAGACGATTCAAACACGAGTGGTGACACCCTTTTGCCCAGAGAAAACATGGACATTTCATTATTTGACGAGTTTCAAACTCAAATTAATAGTCTGAAAGCTGTTGTCCAGGATTTGCAATTAAAGAACTATGATTAGAATTAAAATTAGAACAGAACAGGGCAACACCAGGATGCCAGTGTTTCTTCCCGTGACTTTGTTGAGTATGTTGTACAGAAAGAAGTGTACGATATTTAAAGCTGAGACCTCTGCTGCTCAACCACTTAAAAGGAATCAGGAGGTAGAGAGCTTGATCCACGCAGTACAGAACTTGACTTCAGACTCCACTGATTCGGCCTATATTCGCGCATGGAAGCATCTGCAGAGGAATGCTAGACTCTGAGAATAAATGGACCCCTGTTTCATTAGAATCGCTGGGAAGAGTTCAAAGTTAAAGTAAGTGGTTAACTAGGGGGACATGTTCTGCCACAGATTTCTTTAACATACTTGAAGGATATAAGTTGAAGTCCGATCAAGCTCCTCCTCTGATTTTTATGTTCTTGTAGAAGTGTAATGTGTACCAAGGTTTTGTATGATTATCCTCTGGACATAGGGGATCCTGACGAATGATCAGAGGGTATTTTTAAGAGGTTTGCCATTTTGGTTGAGGGAAGCTTTAGTCCTAAAAGAGGATGGTTCGTTGTCGGAGATTGTTTCATGCTCCTGCAGAGGATTTGGAACCTTCGAGTTGCGTAAAAGGTAAAAGTAGTAATGGAAAATTCCAGAGACAGCAGGTGAACCTGAGTACCCAAGGAGAAGTTTACGTCCAAGGCAAGTAGCCCTCTGCTGAAAGGTATTGTTCTTACCACAAATCTGACTTCATGATACAGCCGACTGTCGAAGTCGTCAACTGACGAGGTGTTTCCGTGTAAGAATAGCCGACACTCACAATAGGTGTCCTTTCGCGGCCCGACGAAGAGAGGCTCTGACCCCCAGGCAGGAGGGACCCATGGAACCAGTATCACTCGTGAGTAGCCAAGTAAAACATGGAGACCCATAGTACACGGCATGTTAATGGTCAAACGTAGCTGAAGGACGTGTGGATACTGGATCAGAAGTAACTATACTTTCCGAGGCTGCCATGGAAAGGCTGAAATACAATCGACCCTTTTCTTCATCAAAACCTTGCGAGGTGCTTCAACGCACAGTTTCAGCTCGAAGCGGAAGCGACGGTAAGGATTGAAATCGCTCCTCACAAGGTCTTCTGCTTCCATAAAGTATGTATAGTGGATGAATATTTTCCCAGGTGATATTTTACTGGGTACAGACTTTATTCCGAAGATTCAACTTCCACAGAATTCCTCTACCACTCACCCCTTAGAAAATATATGGTGTTTAATGGCGTGAAGGTGCCGCTCACGTATTCCGATTCCGCCTCAAGGGAGGTGCAGGTGATTACTGAAGACAATCCCTGGAAGAGAAAAACCTGGTTCAGGTGGACGGACGTGCAAATAAGCGGTGAGGTAGAAAACGGTGTTGTGGTTCAGAAGACAGTGCAGTGCCCTCCCCATAGTGGTGTTTTTATACATGGACAAGTGCAGAATGGAACCAGGCATCCGGAGGTATGTATCTGTGGAATTACTGATCGTGTTTTAGTGCCTAGGACCGTGGTGACTGTAAAAACGAACATGGTTAATGTGTGGGTAGTGAATGATGGACCAAAGCCAGTGACACCTAAGGGGGTATGGTTATTAAAAAAGAGTTGAACCAGTAGAACAAACTTTTCACTCAAGACTCTATGTCGAGGGAAGTGCCTCCTGAGAACGTTGTGCCCACTAGCAGGGAGGATAATGATGGGGATTCTCTAAGTGTTACAGAGGAATTCATCGACGATTTCGATGACTTCTATGGGACCCAAGATTTCGGCTACACTGAGGACCAATACACCGTCTTCCCTGAAGTCAATTTCGAAACGTTCACTGTGAATGAGACGGAAGCTAGCTTCGACATACCGAAGGAGAAGGTAAACCATCTTACGATTGAACAAAGATATCAATTGTTCTCTGTTTTAAACAAATTTCCCAATTTATTTAAGGAAGGAGCTCCACTGGGGAAGGTGCCAGGTATTTCCCATAAGATAGTAACCTCCAGTGAGACCCCTCTGAGGACCAGACAGTGGCGTCTACCGGAACATGCGAGGACCACAATAAGGGAAGAGTGTGATAAGATGCTTACTGGTGGCATCATCGAGCCTTCAAAGTCTCCTTGGTTGTCCCCCGTGGTTCTGGTCAGGAAAAAGGATGGGCAGGTAAGGTTCTGTATTGACTTTAGGAACCTGAACAAAGTAACGATTGGGGATGCATATCCAATGCCCCGTATAGACCAGACCATTGATGAACTGCATAACACTGAGTGGTTTACTGCCCTTGATGCCCGTTCTGCTTACTGGACAGTGGAAGTAGATCCAGAGGATAGGCATAAAACGGCATTTTCAGATGGCCACCGACTTTTCCAGTTTGCCAGGCTTCCTTTTGGACTCGCCACGGCCCCATCCACCTTCCAGAGGGCCATCAACACGGTATTGGCTCCAGTCTTGGGGAGGCATGTGCTAGCATACCTGGATGACGTGGTGGTTTACTCCCGTTCGTTTGATGAACATCTCGAGCATCTGGAAGAAACTTTAGACCTGCTCAGTAAGGCTGGCTTCTGCCTAAATGTCGGTAAGTCCTCCTTTGCCACTCATGAGTTTAGATTCCTGGGATATCTCATAACCCAGGAAGGGATACAGCCAGACCCCGCAAAGGTAGAGGCCATTAAGACCATGAGGCCCCCTCAGAATGTGAGAGTCAGACAGTTTTTTGGGTTGTACAGGATTTTTCCATAAGCATATCCCAAATTATGCCATGATAGCCGCCCCACTCACCTCTTTAACCAGGAAGGGAAGGTCATTTCGATGGAAAGAAGAGCATCAGCAGGCATTTGAGGAGCTGCAGCGACGGCTGATGTCGGCACCAGTCCTCCGGAAACCCGACTTTAACCGTCCCTTTGAGGTGCATTCCGATGCGTCACAGGTAGCCATCGGCGCATGTATTATGCAGCGAGATGGGGAAGGGGTCCCTCATGCTGTTGCCTACTTTTCACGGAAGCTTAGGGAGGTAGAAAGGAGATACCCAGTGATTGACATTGAGGCCCTGGCAGTTGTCGAAGCTGTCAGGAATTTTGATGCATATCTTTATGGCAGATCCTTTGTGATTTATACTGACCACCGGCCATTAGTATATGTATTTAAACAGGTAACTAAGTCAATCAGGATGACAAGATGGTCCCACGAACTCTCCTTTTACCAGTACGAACTTCGGTACAAACCAGGTGCTTCCCATCATGTACCTGACCTCCTAAGCAGAGCAGTAGCGGCAACATCTCTTGTCATGGACGCCCAGAAGATTGCCGAAGAGCAACAGAAGGACCCCCTATGGACTGAGATTATCCAGTACCTTCAGGAACGAAGACTGCCCCGACGAAGAACCCCCTTTCCATTGGAAGAGTTCGAGGTAAGCGATGGCCTGTTGTACCATTTACGTCACCTTCCAGACCGTGTGATCCAGCAGCTAGTGATCCCTCGCACCATGAGGGATGAGGCAATAAAATCGGTGCACAGCGAACCAACAGCAGCCCACCCTGGAGTCTATAGGACTTACACGCGTCTGAGAGACCAGTATTACTTTCCTCAGATGTTGCTGGGCGTCAAGAAGTTCGTGGCAGCATGCCCCCAATGTCAACGGCGAAAAGGAGTTGCGGTGCGAAGGGCTAAATTAAGTTCAGCCCCAGAGGTGACACAGGTTATGGAGAGGGTGTCGGCAGATCTTCTAGATTTGCAAGGATCTCTGAATGGTTACCGCTACGTTCTGGTCATCGTAGAACATCTTACCAGGTATTTGCAGTTGATACCTTTGAAGAACAAGGATGCAGAAACAGTGGCTAATGCATTTGTGGAGAAATATGTGACTCTTTTTGGACCTCCTAATATTTTAGTAACGGATTCTGGGGGTGAATTTAAAAACCGTCTATTTTCCCAGGTATGTGAAATGTTGAAGATAAAGTTGGGATATACCACGGCTTTCCACCCACAGGCTAATGGTATGGTAGAAAGGAGTAACAGGGTTATAAAGGATGCCCTAGCTACCCTGGTAGGAGACCACCCGGACGAATGGGATGAGCTCCTTCCGTACGTACGTCTCGCCCTGAACACGGCGGTACACAGGAGTACCGGACAGCCGCCGTTGTACCTCATGATAG
>BOPN01003953.1:82898-85398 GCA_017312705.2 Penaeus japonicus | reverse complement strand
AATACCAATAAATGCGTCTGTTCTGCATCTCGAGGATGCTGAGGATAACTGAATTCCATTTTTTCTGTATCATTTCTTCTTGTAATAGGGAAGGAGTGGGGATGTAGATAGCTGGACGAATATTTTACAGGACATGGCAAAGCGACAATCGGTTTGTCAGTCCGCTCGCCGTTTATCTCGGAAATGCTTGAGTTAGTTCAAGAGGAATTTCCAGCTGATGAGTCTTGGAAAAGGGGAAAAAAGTATCAGATATTGAGATCGTAGCCCGGGATTCAGCGTAATATCCCTTTACAGAGGATTAACACAGCTTTAAGAATTTTGCGTCCGTTACAGGGATGAGGACTGCTCAAATGATGAAGATGTGATGGTGGTGGCAGAGGTGGTGGTAGTGGTGGTGGAGGCAGTGGTAGTAGTGGTGGTAATGATGATGATGATGATGAAGAAGGCGAGAATGGAGGAGGAGGCGGAGGAGGAGGAGGCGGAGGAGGAGGAGGAGGCGGAGAAGGAGGAATATGAATATGAGGATGTTCATAATCATACCCCTGATAAAGATCACGACAATAAGGACAATATAATAACTGATAACAAAGACAAGTGAGAAATCTACCGATACTTATCAAATTAATGACAATACGAACAAGAAATGCCAGAAAACCAACCCTGATGGGTTGTGATTCGGCGGTCCCTCAACCTCCACCTTGTGCCCCGGGCGATCACGTCTATAAAATCCTGTATGTTAGTCCTGAAGCATTTAATCCTGATTGGCAAGGAGGCTTATTGGACTGACAACCCTGCTGAATGGAGTTGTTCTGGCAGTTTAGCAAATGCGGAGATCTGCATAATTAACTACATCGAAAAGAGCTGTTGCGTTGATGAGACGCCAGACGACGCTGTCATTAGGAATGTCTATTCGTATCTAAGGCAATAATTAAATGCATGAAAGGTTGGGTTGGGACGCCTGTCACCGCCATGTTTGACAAAGGTTTTAGCTCGTTTGACTAATCATTTGTTCTGCTTCTTGCTCGGATTCTTTTCCTCAAAACGCACGTACATACACACACATGCTCTCTCTCTCTCTCTCTCTCTCTCTCTCTCTCTCTCTTTCACACACACACACACACACACACACACACACACACACACACACACACACACACAGAACACAAAAACCTCTTTAAATATCGTTCGTCTTTTGTTTCTCATTTGTACTCCGTGGTCTCTAAATGCATATTTGACACGGTTGAGCTGTCTCGGCTTTACTATGTGCCAGGCATTTCTTTTTATAGAGTTGTAACCGAGTCTCATGAATGGTCTACAATGGATACTTGCCTGGTAGTTGATTCATGCTTCA
The DNA here is from genome assembly GCA_017312705.2 of Penaeus japonicus. NCBI lineage: Eukaryota > Metazoa > Arthropoda > Malacostraca > Decapoda > Penaeidae > Penaeus > Penaeus japonicus. The sequence continues at coordinate 84,047 of BOPN01003953.1, read as the reverse complement.
CTTAAATGAGGAAGAGTGACGTTCGCCCTGTATTTTAAGTCTCCCTGAATGGGCCTCTTCTTTGATGGATCTCGCTCTCTCGCCCCATTCAGCCTCTCATTATTATTCATAGAAAGAGCAGCTGGCACGTTACATGCAAGGCACTAGATTCTTTATGTTTTGGCGCATTGTTCCCTCGCTGCTCCAATTGAACGCGTCCGGTGCGAGAACTACTCCACATTCATTCTTGTTGTAGATCTAAGTGGGTGTGTCATAGTGTCGCCTACACGGTCGTGGGTGTCTATTGCAGTTATTCTATTAGTTTTCTCATACACTTATCTTGCACTGTAATACAGATGCAGAAGGCTAATGAGTCAGACCAAAAGGTTAACCAAGATATATCGTATTCTGTTTCGTGAAATAAAGTCTATAATACTCCACACCGCTTGTAGTGACCACCATCAACTTTGAGTGTATTCTTAACAGCATAAGTTTGAAGATCTTAAATACTATAGTGATAATAATGATAGAATTGTTAGGATAATATGAAGTAAATGAGAAAGTGATAATGATGATATTTCTGAATGAGTTTCATAATGGCGATAACTTTACACCCTTTACATTATTCATATCCTGACCCACTCTAAATAAAATGATGGTGTTGGTGATGTTAATGATTATGATACTTCCATCACTGATGTGGCGAGGGAAGATGATAATGATTAAAACAAACATCAAACCAACAATAATGGATATAATAATGACCTTAGTCAAAAGGCTAAAGGCTAAAGTTAGTATAGACTCTAAGATTTCTGGAGCGACAGGCATATCGAATGCAACAAATCTAGGATTGCAACAACAAAACTCCTGACAATCACGCCAGAGCTCGGCGACGCGACGGAGCAGCCAGGCAGCCCTCGGGCGCCTACACCCACCTGGCCTTCATCAACATCCCCCCAGGCAGTGTGCGCACCAGCCCTGTGTAGCCCTTGAACCCCAGGGTCACCAGGCGGGCCTCCTCTCCCGGGGGTAGCTCCTGCACCCTCACCGGACACTCCCCCGCCCGGCCCTCCCCCTCCTCCGTCATGATGTGGCCGGGGGACGCGGCGCTGCCCTTGGCGATCCTGCTGTTGGGAGCTGCAGTTCACTTGTTGTTTGATTTGTGTCTCG
>BOPN01003953.1:50000-55298 GCA_017312705.2 Penaeus japonicus | reverse complement strand
ATATATATATATATATATATATATATATATATATATATAAATATATTTATATATATTTATATATGCATATGTTTAAGTAGTATGCATGTATGTATATTTTGGATAGACAAGTGGTGTGTGGCTAATATCAAGTATGTTGTAGCTTTGGACTTTCAGTTATATATACATATATATATATGTAATTTGCATTAAAACTCCAGAATCAAGCTATCTGTATTTGCATATTCCAAAAAGGCTGCCCTCCAGTGAGATCATCTCACTATATGGGGTTTGAAGTCCAGTTTATTTTTAACAAAATATAACAGTCAGCATTGCAAAGAGGGAATGTTAGCAGTTCCAGGGATAAAGCAGTCAACAAAGTTAGATATCACAAATTTGATATTAAAATTTCTTGAGGTGTGTGTGTGTGTGTGTGTGTGTGTGTGTTTGTGTTTGTGTGTGTGTGAGTGTGAGTGTGTGTGTGTGTGTGTGTGTGTGTGTGTGTGTGTGTGTGTGAGTGTGAGTGTGAGTGTGTGTGTGTGTGAGAGTGAGTGTGAGTGTGAGTGTGAGTGTGTGAGTGTGAGTGTGAGTGTGTGTGTGTGTGTGTGTGTGAGTGTGTGTGTGTGTGTGTGTGTGTGTGTGTGTGTGTATACGTGTATATGTTTGTGTATGTGTTTTTGTATTGTGCACACTCAAGCTTTGTCATTGAAAACAATGAATTTGATAGCCAACCACCTTTTGCTGCAGTAGATACTGTTTAGGATTGATTCACTAATTAAAGGATTTTAAATATTTGAAGACAAAGTCCTTTTATAGGATTAAAAGTATCTTATTAAATTTATTCATAAGTATTTGAAATAGGTATAGAAATTCACTGACTTGATCCAAGTTTTGGTAATTTACATTTAGCTTGAAATGAACTGTATATCAAGTACAAAAACAATGAGTATGTGGTATTCATCTTCCTCTTTTATATATGTATATCTGCCTATGAGAATTTAATAAGATATCAGATTTTAGGAAGCAACTATGGATGATAGATATGTGGTACAGTGATTTTCTCTTTTTTCAGATATGTGTGATGTCAGTGAGGACAAACAGCACAAAACCTATTGGGAGAAGTATGAGGAGGAGATGACTCTCAGGAAGGCTCGCATACAGCACATCATTCCAGAGATTTTCTCCCCTGGTTACTCTTTCCCCCGGCAGGATACAGACGATGACTTCACCATCACAGTTAATGATCTTGTGTCCTTTGGGGACATGAAGGATGCAGCTAATGCAAATCCCCAGAATGCTGAAGTTGGAGGCACCATAAAAGGCTTTGTGTGCACAGTCCGAAAGTTTCATCCTGGGACATACAAAGTAACAGTCTTGAAGCTGTTTGAATATCCAGACAAAAACTTTGGGGAGGGAGACCCTCTGGTGATTTTCCACCATGAGAAGATTGACCCAAAGCAGATTGGCTTGCAAGTCATTCGCCTGTGTCAGGATTACTGCGACTACCACCAAGGAATGCTCAACTACATCAATCGATATGACTGGTGTCACTGGAGGAACTGGGGAGCATGGGAAGACTTCAACAAAGTAAATGAGCGGAAGCTGATCATCAGAGGAGACCCTGAGCCTGCGCCAGAGGACGAAAGTAAAGAGGGAGAAAAGAAAGATGAAGGCAACCCCTTCTTTGATGAGCAACTCAACACTTTCAAGCCTGAGAGAGCAAGCACTGTGTTCTTCACCCGGTCAGAGAATGCAGAGCAATTGGAGGAGAGCTTAAAGTTGGGACAGTTCAGACGGTCAGAGATCATACCAGAACTCTTCACTATTCACAATGAAAATGGTACAATATCACTAGCTGTTGACTACGGTGCATTGAGTGATACAGAGTACCTCTATGCAAAAGTGTTTCAGGATTTGGCCACAGAAGACTATTTTGCTCTCGTGGTGAATGGCAGCCTGGGTGTGCTGGATAGTAATGGTGGATTGCCTCCCTTCAAACCAGAGAGCATAAGTGAGATTTACCAACAGTATGGGTTCACCACTGTGTCTGAAAACAGCCTAAAGTTCAACATGGCTGAATTCATGCATTGAATGACTATGTGATTTGTTGCATTTGATCTTTACCAACAAACAAGTGAATACTATATTGCATGGCCAAAGACATAATATTGCATGTTAGTAGAGAGCTTTACACCATTTGTGAAGTGAATGCTAGTGCATAAATCTGTATTTTGAAATTGGTTGAAATGTACTTTGTTGTTTGTAAGTTGTGAAGATTGATAAACACTAAATATTTTGGCTAATAATAATAAGTTAACTAAATACAACATATGATAAAGAATTTTGGATCACATTTGTGGTAATGCCTTTGCTTCACTTAATCTATTTACAGATTAAGATGAATAAATGATATGAAAATAAACAGTAAAGCAGCAAAGCTTTCTGAATTCTTGTTAGTAAATATTTATCTCTGATGCTGTGAATTGATTTGTATTTTTTTTAACAAATAGTAAATTTATGTATATGTAGACATATTTGTATTTATGCTTTGTGATATAAACTTTTACATTCCCTGTGTATTGAATGGTCATATTTATTCTGAAGCACATAATGTATTAACTAATTTTCTATTTTAGCTTTGTGACAGGCACTTCACATTCCTAATATGTGTAAAATGAGTGGCCAAAAGTTGTCATTGCACATTACTGAACAGGTTTATGCACATTTTCCTATACTTTTCTCTGTTGTAACAGAATCTCATAGAATTATCCAAAATCACCTTAGGCTAATTAAGTGGAGCCTTAATAATGCTGTTTGACGTCTGTGTTCCTTTACACAGTAGAGGTGTGTTTAGTTTCCAGAGTCTTGGACCCCTGATTAGGTCTCGATTCTGCTGCTGACTAAGCTTATTTACACAGCTTAAGAAGGGAGAAGTGTCGGAATCTAATTTAAGTCTAGTGTACATGTACTCAACAAAACGAATATGCCTTAGATATACGTGTGTTCAGTGTCCTCTCACAGAAGCCACTAACTCCTTAGCACTGGCAGGGTAACCTTCCATAGTGATAAATCTGTATCATTATACTTGTTATTATAATTTTATTATTATTTTTATATGTTTTTTTCTGATTAAACTGTGCCTTGTAATTTGATATACCTGTATACAATTGGAGGGATTTAGCACTGCATGTTTACATGACTTTGTCTCTGGCTTGGCAGAACTTGTAGCATGTCAGAGGGAGGTGAGTGACCTCACTGCAACTCCCCTTGTACCAGTGTCTTGAAGTCAAAATAGTAGTGGAAACACTGTTTTTTTATTCTATTTATATTATTTTTACACCATGTTTTGAGAATATCTCAGATAACCTAAGCAGTTCCAATATCTTTTCCCTGCCTGTGTAAAGGCATATACACCCATAGATACTACTGAGTCAGAAGCTGTCAGTAGTTTTTGCTGTGCTTTTCTTAGAGTTTCTTTATATATATATATATATAAATATAATATATATATATATATATATATATATATATATATATATATATGTATATATATATATAATATATATATATATATATATATATATATATATATATATATATATATAAATATATATATATATATATCATATATATATATTTATATATATATATATATATATATATATATATATATATATATATATATATATATATATATATATATATATATATATATATAATATATATATATATATTACATATATTTATGTATGTAAAAAGAGTCATTGGTATAGAGAGGCTTACTGGAGGCAGAATTAAAGCATAGTAGATTCTTTTGGATTTGGAAACACAACAGCTGTGGTGATGCACCACACTGGCAGAGCAGCTATTGGAGAAGAGCCAGTCAGCTTGTAGGGTAACAAGGAATGAAATGGATAGTTTTTATTTTCATTACCAATATATATTAAGAGGGACTAATGAGAATATGTGAAGAATTGATGTTAAGCTTTGATTTGTGGTTAGTATGTTGGACTCTGACAGGCATATGACTCAGATGGCTAGAATTTAATGTGACTTCTGAATTATTAGATGATGTTAGGCATCTTTTTCATAGATAAATACTCCTTTAAAATTCATTTTTTTCTCATTTCTCAAAATGCATTATGTTTAGAATAGGATTTTATTTATATCAAAATTATCACCTGTGATGAAAGCAAAGCTTCAAAGTGAATCACTAATATTATGTTCATGGTATAGTAAGGTAATACCATAAAATCTTAATGAATATTGGATACTTATAACAGCAAAAGAAGAGTGCCAGCAGTTTGACTTGGGAAACGAATCTGAATTCACTTTTTTAAAGTTGAGAGTTGAACTGATCTGATTTGCTTTGCCGAATCTCTCTAAATGTTTTGATTAACATCATTATATAACTGTTAGGGCTTTATCTGTGCTATGATTGAGTAAAAGCTACACTCTCCAGAACATATAGCTTTAAACTATAGACAACAGCTAATTATTACTGATAATTGCTTTTACTTGTCATGCAGATACGAGCTTAGATTTTCTTAAGAATTAAGATGGGTGGATGTTGCCCTTTCAATGACAAGATTTTCTGTAGTTTCTCACGTGCACAGAATGAAAATGGTTATTGTGAAGAATCACTTCACTTGATTCATTGATGGTAAAATGTGAGGTGATTTCTCTGTTTTATTGTAAATTAATTGGTTGGTTTTTAGTGATTTGATATTGTATGTTTTTTTATTTTTTTATTTGGTCAGTTTGACCAAAATTATTTATTATACTGTAGAATTTGTATTAAGCAGTACACATTAAATTGGATATTAATGTTCTGTTTTATTGATGCACAGTGAATTTGACTTCCCTTTATCCCATGATGGGACCATAAATTTAATATACTGTAAACTGTTGTCTCATGTTGTAAGTTAGAGATAAGAAAAGAAAGAATTACTAAAAGTGTATTTGTGTAAGAATATGCTGTATGGCATAGATTTGTTCCTAATTATTTCCTAAGTTTTTTTCTTTTTTCATGGACTTACAAACTGTGTAGGCAGTGTAATTAGATTACAGTTAAACCTATTTGTAAATTGTGTAATAAATCTTTGTCATGTAGTTTGTCTTTCTGTATTCTTTATCATCAGCTCAGATAATGTTGTCCCTGTGATGTGTTATAGTGAGCAGTAGTTGGCTTTATGTTTGATCTCTCCCCCACTAATAATGTTTAATCGAATTGTAGAAAAAAGAGGTATAAATGAGACTGAATAATTTCCACGACACAAGAGATATAATTGCATCTATTGTGTTGTGGAACTTATTCAG
>BOPN01003953.1:25000-35000 GCA_017312705.2 Penaeus japonicus | reverse complement strand
TAGAGCTTAAATGAACATGCCATACATTACAAGATTATTTGATTTTATACTTACCAAGTTTATTTATTATAAAAAAGGAGATGGCCAACAAAACTAAAAGGTGTTTGTTTTTTTTGGTTCAGGTTGTTCTCAGTCGAGTTTGCATATATCTTGCATCAAAAGTTCAGATATCCATACTAGTGTATCCTTAAAATTCATTGTTAAACATGAGGGATTATGAGAAATTTGTGATATTTTTTATGCATAAGTTTATGGACATAAAGGATCGTTAGGTAGTCTTATTTGTTAGGAATGTCATGTGGACGAGGAGGCATAGATGAAGCCAAATACTTATGTTTTGCTTAATTATGTATACAGGTATCCCTTGCACAATTATTTTTGTTTTAAAGATAATCAATAAGGTTTTGATAAAATGTTTGATGCATTGTATTCTATTTTTTTCCCACAGAAATCAACAGATATGGTAATTTATTATTATTATTTGAGAAATTGTGTTCTGAAGGCATTTTTTAGGTACATAGCATATTTACCACCATAGAAGGGGAGTACAAATTATTTTCAGGTACAACCAAAACCTTTTCCATTATTAATCCAAACCCACATTGGAAAATTCCAATCATTTGCACAAGGAGGTTCAGCAGAAGCAGTCTTTATTTGTTGCCAAAACAGGTCTGATCCATGATACTGCTTTACATAATAGCTGTAGATATTCTCAGTACCCGATCCTCCCTCCAATCCCAAAGATAAACTTTGTTTTACTATTCTCAAATATATTTACTTATTTCTGAGTTGCATCTATAGTTGGGATGTATTGACAGATCACTTGTCCAAAAAAAGTAGAGTATTCATCAATTTTTTGTGCCTAGAAATATTTTTAATTGAAAGAGTATTAATGGGTAACTTAGAATTTTACTTTACTTTATTTCATATTATTTCATGTCATTTCATATTCTAGTTTAGTTTAGTTTATAATGATATTTTTAACATGATAGATAAGATACTGAGGATATGTATGATATGATGAGGAATATGATATCATATATGATACATATGGTATGTGAAATGAGTAAAATAGTGTGATGTAAATGAAATATGATAATATGAAATGGTATGATTTATAATCTGACTTATGATAGATTGATATATGTATGATTGTGGCAGATATTTTCAGATCATATTTTTTATATTTAGGAATGCACAGATATGTTGAGTTGCATCTGGACTCTTGTTCTTCATCTTGCCACCATTTTGGAAAATTTAGTGGAGTGTTTATCATAGTGCATAATAAATTCATATCTGCTGTTGTGTTGCATATGCATCCCTTGCAAATGCTGCTGTGCATTTACCAGGATAGATGAGTTGCAAGCAGTTGTGATTGTAGGATGGAAGAAGGTATTTCCAAGTATAATGATGCATTTGGTATCTGTAATACATACATGCATTAAGAGAATGTAAAAGATAAGGAGAGAAGAGGATTGATAAGAATGAGTATTTTAAGTGCATACGATTGTCTGTCATCTGTTATCTGTTCAAGTTTATGACAATAGACACCTGTCATGGGTGGCCTGGGATAGTTATGTTTGTTACACTTGTAAGAGTTAAGTTTGAAACCAAACACTTTCTCCCGTCTATATATTGCTGTGGCAATTGTCAGTAGAGAAAAGTGCTGGTGTGGTTGCATCAGTCACTTTTTAATGTATTACATGCTGTTGTTTTATTTAAATTTCTCCCTCCAGCACCAACATTAACCTTGCCATCAGACATCTTTCCTAATGAGGGCAATTTTTTTTAAAGATATTTCAAAACAACACCCAAACTTAATAAGGGATTCACTGACTTACTTTGCAGGCTTGCATTATTGCAGGAAAGAAGTGAAAATCCAATTTCAAATTATGCAAAAAGGATTGATTCAGAGACTACAAAAATTAGTAGATGTCTTGGCATAAGAATTCTTGTTCAATAATTATTATTACACTACTACATATTCTATAAGTGCTGATACTTAGTCCATTTTGGTTAGGCAGTAAATGAAGGTATGCTTCTTTACAACTTGGCCCTCTGATGCAAAGTTTCTAATAGCAATAGGGTTACAATTCTAAGATATCTTTCCTCCTTTGATGATGATTTTCTCATCAAAGACAACAGTTCAAAATATGAGATGATCAGATGCTTGAATTTGCCCATATGAAAGTTGACCAGATTGATGTTCTCTCACTTTAAAAATCTTGTTATTTTTTGTTTCTCCCATATAAACATGAATTGATTGTTGTGTAACAGTTTCAGACTGGGCCTCCCTTATTCCCTTTGGCATTGCATGTGCCGCTGTTGGATTCGGTGTGAAGACAGCTGTGGACAAGAAGGTTAGTGAGATTTTTTTATGGTGATGCTTAATTACTATCAAGGAATACACTGTTTATGAAAATTGATATTTGTCAATTGAAAGTGAGGCTAGTAGAATCCAGATTAAGATAAACATGTATGAGCACAAACCATCTTTTATGATTTATTTGTTAAGAGATAGGGAATAGGTTGTAAAGTTCAGTGTGGACTTTGTTAGCTCTAATTTTCACTGAATCATTTTCAAAAATTGATCTTGTTCTAGTGCTATACTATACTTATTGATGATAATGTTGAAACATGGAAAAAATAATTGTTATTTGATCATATAATTTGTTATATTTTATATGTATATCTATAGTATTAGGGATGGGAATGGTAATGAATTTTTATCTTATAGCATTAACCCTCTCGTGATGGGTGGTACACTACTGTACCGCGCATTCTAGGCCCGTTCGCTGGGGATGCGATACGGCATCATTTATTTAACTGATTTAGGCCTATGTGTTCGAGAGGCCCGGCATTGTGACATGCAAGTCTGGAATGCTCCCATTGTGAATGGGTTAACAGTATATTTTACTGAAATTTTGGAGGACTGAAAATTGATTAATGTTTATATCTTACATTGTGTTGTAAATTTAGAGCTGATTATGGTTTCTCCTTTAAAAAATTGTTGATATTAACAGCATTTCACAGTTAGTCTTTGTTTCTTTTTTTTCTTGTTTTTGCTTCCTTCACCACTATTTGCAAGTACAAAGAACCAAACTTTTAAGGGAGGAATAATTGAAGATTTTGAAGATTTTAGCTCTACTTTTATCTGCATGTAGGGAGTGTGTTTATGATTGTTTGTAAAAGGAGAATGGAATTTTCGAAAGTAAGAATATAGAAATAGAATTAAAAGTAAAAAGAAAGATGAAATATCAGACAATGAATTGGACTGCACTTATGGTTTATTATATTACTAAAATAGTTACTGCATTCATTCTAGACCCTACAATATTGTACAAACACTGAACAGGGGCTATCACTCGACTGCAAAATTTTGTGCACTTTTTAGTCTACAATCTATTCTCTTCAAGTTGTTTACTCCCTATCACATGAGTGTGTGCTCTTCAATCTGTACTCACATTTGTAAGCAACTTGAATGTTGCTCACAAATTCTTTGGTGGCACATCAGGGCTGGCTTCAAAATATTTTTATATTATAACTGCACAGTATTATTTTACCATTTTCCAAGATGATTATAGACCATAAATCTTCATTATCCTAAAAAGAAAGAAAGAAAAAAAATCAATATATGGGTACTACTTTAGGTCTAGCTCTCCTAGCCCATTCATGCTAGGGCTTATATTTGTCTGATGCCACTCTTGCCGACTAGATAACAAGCACGCAGTGACTAAGCGTTAGACCTATCCCTGTGCAATGCCATGATGCGCCTCTATGTGTAGGGGGGGATAATCAGTTTTTTTTTATTTTACATTATTTTCACATATGAAAAAAATGTGTATATAAATGGAATTCTTATGTTTATGTACATATGTAATGATGTAAAAAGTACATAATCTGGGAGAGATCATTACTTGATAGGATGTCACCCGGCATTAATAGGTTAGTAACCTAGATAAGGGACCTAGTCTTGATTAAAATGAGAAGCTCTTTGCTTGGACTTGTCCTTTTGTGAATAGTTATACCACAGGATGAAATAAAATCTGCTCATAGCAAGGAGAGTCTCATTATATCTTTTTATTCCATTTTGAAATTAACTGAATATTGAATGTTGAATGTTCTGAATTGAACCACAATATTTTCAGATTGGTGCCCCTGTCAATCCCGATATCAGGAAGGGAGAGTCCAAGGTGGTTGATTCTGTAGACATTGAAGACCTAGGCAACAAGGCCGTCTTCTGCCGTTGCTGGCGCAGTAGCAAGGTAATGGAAAATGCCAAGATCGTTTGTGTGGTAGCATATAGAAGAGAGGGTTGATTTGCTTTGATTAACATTAAGCTTTATCTTTCGTATTTTCTTATTGGTATTGCTATTGCCATTATAGTCATAAGCATAATTATAGTTATGATTATGATTATGCTTTATGTAAATCATTATCATATACCATTATTTTTATAATTGTATATTTTTATTATTGTTATTTTACATTTTATTTATTTTTCATATATTCATTTATTTTTTGTTTATCTATTTATTTATATGTTTATATATATAGGTATTATTTAATTAATGGATTAATCAAGTAAATTGAATTTTCATATTTATTTTCTTTGTGGTGGGGGTGAGTGAATTGCTTGATATATATTTTCAGATTTTTAAACTTGTAATAGTATGGGATAAAGGATGATAATGTATTTGTATATATTGTAAATTTCAAAATCTTTCTTGGACACTATTTTGTGATTTTCATGAAAACAGTTTATAATCTCATGCATAATTATTTCCATCATTAGCTCAATGATGGCAGGAGTGTATATAGCTCACTCTTTATTTTTTTCTTTAAATGTAAAGGCATCCTCAATTACATAGTCACCAAAGGGTCAAATATTAAGCTACCTGACCTCACCTATTTACCCCTTTCCTCAAAATGTTGGGAAATTATTATTTTTTTATTACTATAATTATATTAAGACAATGATAATGATGATATTGATGATGACAGATAGAAATGATGACTACTGTGGTGACAACTTTAATAATGATGATAATAATAGTAGATGTAAAAACTTTAGGGGTAGGATAAACATATATGAGGTCAAGAGTGATGGTAATTGACTACTTAATGTCTAAGCATGTGTGTAGTAGTCGTCTATGTACAAAAAAAGAAAAGAAATAAAAAAACAGTGAACAGTGCATGTTCCTACTATCAACAGTTTATAGAAAAGTGTAGATCTTGGTGAATAAATCTTTGTTTTTATGTATTTGTAATTGAATTGGTTGGTAGTAGAATCCCTCTTGAAGGTATTACACTTCATTGAATAGAAAGGTTTCCATGTAGAAGCAACTTTGGTACAAAATTATAGTTTTACAATAAACTGCCACATCAGTCATGTCATATGATAACCTTGTGTCCACCATATTGAAAGCATCAGGATGTGATATTCTTTTTCACAATTAATGATTCTCTTATATAGATAAAAAAAATGAATGTCCTAATGCTATGTACAAAGATTATGGGAAATCATTCATTAAAATTTAACTGACAGATGACAAACTTGAAATCCCTGTCAACAGCGACAGCCCTCAAAAAGCAACTCCATGAATGTTTGTAGTTGAGGCAATTGCTAATTACACATAGAAAATACTATAGATTTACCAAATGTTCAACTAAATATTATTTTCATGAAATGTGTGTTTGAAAAACATAAAATAGCAATTGTTTGCTAAGGTTAGAGGGGATTGAGTATTCAAGGGTATGTATATGACTTAGATAGTGAGCATGTGTCAAAATAACTTTTCATATTAAAGTGGCATTTCACTATGTTATTTTTTGCTCCAAATTCAGTCTGCAGTCTTGCATATGAGGTAAATCTATATGAAAAGATTTGTTAAGTATACTCCTTTTCTATATAAGAGGAAAGAAGTGTAAATTAAGTTTGAGAACTCTTAGTCTCTTCTCCCCTACCCCTTTTGTGACAAATACTTAACCACATTTACCGAGAAACAGATTTGATGATTGGTCATTTATGTCTAGATGAAAATGTGAGATTAAAGGAAACTGCTGAATTATAAATAATTTAGACTATCCTGCAGATGATCAGGAGTTGGCAAAGGGGGTGTAAGCAAAGGTGTGAAAATATGTTGGTGATTTGTACTATTCCCATCATTATATACAGTTAAGGAAAAATAGTGTTCAGGTAATAGAGAGGCTGTTACTGCCTATCTAATGAGTGTTCTGATTGTGTGAGGTGTAGGTAGTGTTTTATTTTTTACCGCACTATTTCATAAAAAGCTCCATGTAGTTATGCTCATCTTTGTTATTTTTTCTACTATATGATATCGCCAAATAAATTCAGCTCATTACATTCAATTATAAGGAGGAATATGCTGCTGTAACTTTAGATATTATATTCATACGTTGCTTGCATTTAGCAGTAAAGTGAAAGTTTTGTTACAATAGTAATTTTGATAATAAAATTGAAAAAATAAGCAAATTTGGGCAGTTCAAAGATTTCAGGTCATGCCATAAGCAGAGTGTAAATGAAGTTTAGCATCTGTGGAACTAGTGTAGTATAAAATATAGTATTGAAGTTTGTCCTTTTTTAGAAAGACAAGAAAAATAACCTTTTGGGAAGCAAGAGACATTTATCTGACATTCCTGCCTGACCAATCTGCCAAAAATCACAAATGATTAGGTGTAAAATAATATATTTGATATTGCATATGTATTTTCTCAAGAAGATAGAGAAACTGCAGTGGATGTTTGGTACAGAATTAGATAATGAAATTGGAGTATCACTGTAATGACTATAAAGAATAACTTATTGGCTGTTAATGTAATAGTTCAGGTTTTATTTTTTACCTTTTTAGGGCTTTTAGAAATAATCCACTTATAGGGGAAAATTTTTTTGTATGTGGTCTTGATGTGGTAATATGTGACATTTAGAACCTAAACTGATTATTGTTCATACTTTTACTTTTTAAAAACTCATAAATAAATATAAATTTGTCTGCACTTTGCCAAGGGCTCATAAAAGGATAAATTATATTCATTTAAATATAAGTATGTTTCATTAGACATGCTTTCAAATATTTCTGTCAATGACAAATTTCTGTTTGATTTCATTTAAATTTCAAAATGTTAAATATTTGTCCTACCTGTCATTGGTGTGCTTTTGATGTTGACCTTCATGCCAGTGTTAAATAATGAGATTGAATGTATGTGGGCGTTTCTTCTTTTTTGCTAGTCTTTTAACCCATTAGCAGCGGATGGCATGATTTGGTGCAAAGGCAGAGTCAGTGATAGACGCGGATGGCACCATGCCAGACATGTAATTCAGCTATCCTACTGCACAGACCTTTTTTTAATACCGCGACCAATGGGTTAACTGTCGTTTATAAAACATATTCCTTTGTTATATAGAATAGAATCAGCTAAAGGATCGTCTCCTGCAACACATCTTTTTCAATGAGTGTGAGCAGATTTCTTAAGTTGCCTAAGCATGTCAAGAATAAGAATGAAAACTTATAGTTACAGACATCTTGGTTTCATCTGTTATGGTCTTGTTAAGCTGTATCTTGTGGCAGCATTTTGGGTCTCCTTGCCTTGAGCTGTCGTGATAATTGCTTTTGTGCTTATTCACGTGGAATTGCTGTTGTATTGATGATAGTTTGTGTGGAGTTCTGATGGTATTCTGGCAAAAGTTCAGGTTTGCTTTTGGGTATTTTAACTGGTATTAGATTAATGTGAGATGCTGGATATTTTTAGTTCAGTGGTGTTGCTGATGTTTACTGATGATTCTTGTGCTTGTAGCATTTCTTTCAAGAATTTGGTTTCACTGTAGTAACTGGATATTGAATGAGTCTCTACCATAACTGGTGGATATGTTTGCTGCTTTTGTATGTTTGGTTCATTAAATTTTGTAGAACAAACAGCAACAACCTGGATTTTCTCTTCTGTAGAATGAAATATCTAAAGTGAGCTTTCTTCACTGTGGCTCTTTTCATTTTCATGCAGGCAAAACCACAAAATTCATTTCTAATTATGTTTTCTAATAAATTTTGTTCTTCCAGTTCCCGTATTGTGACGGCACCCACAATGGACATAACCTTGCCTGTGGTGACAATGTAGGACCCCTCATCATTTCGAAGAAGGACAAGTAGGAGCCTTTAGTGAGCACATTAAAACCATCTTCCTGGCACAATGAGCTTAAAAGAAATTGCTATGTGCAGAATGATTATTATCTATTACAATACAATATACTATAATAGCCAGTTAATTGTCTCAAAGATGTAATGAAAGACATAATGTAGTTAAATGTATTTAATCGAGTATTACACTGGTTTGGAAACTGTATATATATATGTTCTAGTTTTATGTATTTAAAAAAAATGTATATTGCCTTTAAACAACTACAAAATACTATCAACTGAGTTTGGTTTGTGTGCCAGGTTTTATTGAGTACAAAGAATTGCTTGTCTTGATTAAAAAAAAAAAGTTTTGCTCTTGTTTCTGCCATCTTTTATTACCAAAGTATATAAAGATTTAGCACACTTTTAACAAATTGCACATGGGCCTATGCTGTAAGGGGATTTCCTCCCTTAGGCATTGTATAAAGAAGGGGAAGTTCTATGATAGATAAGGAATGTATTAAACACGGCTGTGAGGACAAGATGTTATATCATGTCTAAATGTTTGTTGGTTCTGTGTTGATACAAAATCAGATATTTAAATGCTGTTCCTCACTATAGTTTTGTTCAGTAATTTGTTCAATGGTACAAATAACTATGATCTTTTCAAAAATAGGAAACTTGAATTAATTAGCAGGCATGATCTTAAATTTTGCAAATCTGTATAAGCTTGAGTTAACCATCTGATACCGGTAGCTATTTCGGTTTAGTTTCTGTCTAAACATGCAGAAAAGAAAAAAAATCTATACAAGTTATTTTGTCAATAAATAAATATGACATAACTGATGTTTTGTGTTTCAATTCCTTCTATTTATTTTACTTGTATTTACTGGGAGAATGTGAATGAACAGTGTTGAAAATATTTTGTTAAATATGTGTATAACTATAGCTTGATAAAACTGGCTTATGAGTATTGCTGTTCTTATATTCTTTACAAAAGTCAGTCATATAAAGATGTCAGTATCCCATTTGATGAAGCTTTGTTCATAATTTAAACCATTCAATTGTGCAGATCATTGTCCAGTATCCATATTTTTCTTTTGTTCGTCTATTTTTCATATTCTAATTATCTGAAAATGTATTTATGTTAAAGAGATTATCTCTGTTAAAGAGACTGTCCACTTTTATAATGTGTCTTAGAATACAAAATTTGGCAAGTTTAAAATATATGCATTGTTTACATCCTTCAGGCATTTACTATTCTCCTGTAAGCTTGAGAACCTTCCTTTTTTATGGGGGGGGGGAGGTTCAGCCATCAGAGGTGAGTCACCTTTTTTTTATTTTTTACCACAAATCCGATAAAAAAAACTCGGTAAATGAAGGATCAGGATGTGTATTTGTATGCAAATATACATCTTAACAGATTAGTTACCTATAATCCTAGTGCATCAGTAAGACCGCGTACAGATGGATAGGACTCCTTTGGCAAAGTTTGCTTGTTGTGATGTCAAATGGAGAAAACGCAAAGCTTCGTTGTTCCGGATAAAGCTTCTAAATTACGATTCTTTCTTCGCTCTTTCTCTACTTCTTGTGTCACATCAAGAAAATATGCTGAGCAAAACTTGTCCGTATGGGCGCGACCTACGGTAGTTTTTACCATTTCGTCACTCGAAGTATTTTATATAACGTGTTATATTGCCAAGCAGAACGGAAATAAATTTATTGGCCTCTTGTGAATGTATTATATAAATGTATTAATGTTACTGTAAATTCCTTCAATGATTGAAGTATATTAAATGCTTTATTACACAACTGATAAGTTGGAAATATATATGATGAATGCTATTGTTATATTATAGATGTATGGA
>BOPN01003952.1:128249-133249 GCA_017312705.2 Penaeus japonicus | reverse complement strand
GGAGAGAGAGAGAATGTCGCATGACTGAGTGATCGAAAATAAAATATACATGTTGAATATGAAAATAAAAGGTCTCGTAAACCACACAAGAACGAGATTCCGCAAGACTTTCTTAAAGAAAAAAAGAAAGAAAAAAAAATCGAACCACGTACCGAGCGAACCACCGCTGACAACACCAATGACAACACCTCCTGCCCACACAAATATGACGAGCGGCTTCCATTGGCACCGGAGCGAGGAAGTCAGTTCGCCAGTCTCTTGTTTATTTTCCCCTCCGCGCGGGAAGCCGGTGAAAATAACTACAACAAAATAACTTTCGCCGAAGTTATAAAAGATAAAAAAGTGGATAAAAACCCTCACGGACTGGCATACTTGGAAGGTGTTTTGTGTATCTACAGATAAGGGGCGGCGCTAACTGCTAATATTTACGCAAGGGCCATTAAGATAGCGGCTGTAATGACAGACTACATGAACACGGGGCGGGGGTGTTATCTTCACCGTCTTTTTTTTAGTTCGTGGCTCTATTGTTATACAAACTTCTTGTGTGCTGTTACGTTCTTTTTAAAAAAGTGAATTGCGTTTTGATTTTATTTTTAATCGGTATTTACCTGTTTCTCGATTGTTATGATTGTCACTTCATAAAGAGAAACGTACACTAACCGTAACACCAGTCATTAACGAATAACCTTTTAAAGTATTGTATCTATAAGTTTTACTTTATTATTAAGTCATTTTCTAAATCATTATTTTCACCATTATCTGTACAATTATCATCACCGTCTTGGATCCTAGATCTAAAGAGATTGCAAGACAAAGCCATCAACCCTTAAGACGCAAGCTGGAATTCGCAAGTTCCGGCGACGCGACGTCTTGAAATGTGTTTTCGCGAAGACCGTGAAATCCTCCGACAGACAGGCGGAACAGAGGGAAAGGGACCGTCGCCTCTCGGAAGGAATTACTCTCTCTCTCTCTCTCTCTCTCTCTCTCTCTCTCTCTCTCTCTCTCTCTCTCTCTCTCTCTCTCTCTCTCTCTCTCTCTCTCTCTCTCTCATACTCTCCCTGCCTTTGTTTTTTCTTGTCGTTATCTGTCTCTAACTTTTTCTCTGTGTGTGTCTCCCTCTCTTTTTCGTTATTTCTCTTTTTATCTCTCACGTTCTCACGTCTCGTGTCGTCTCGTGAGGTCTCGTCTCGTCTCATCTCGTCTCGTCTCATCTCGTCTCTCTTTCTTTCGCTCTCAAATAAAAAGTAAACAAAATTAAACTAAAACCTAAAAAATGAAATAATTCCTCTCACACTACTTTCCTCTCCTCCTCTCTCCTCAAAACTACTTTCCCTTCCCCCCTTCCCCTCCTCCTACCCTCGCTCAAATCAGCTGATAATCCACTTCCCCCCACACACCGCGCGCAAAAAATAGCAACTCGCATTCCTGTCTCGCCGCTATTTTAACACTAAGCTAAAATTATATATATATATATATATATATATATATATATATATATATATATATATATATATATATATATGTGTGTGTGTGTGTGTGTGTGTGTGTGTGTGTGTGTGTGTGTGTGTGTGTGTGTGTGTGTGTGTGTGTATGTGTATGTATATGTGTGTGTATGTATATATATATATATATATATATATATATATATATATATATGGACTGGACATGATCACACCGGGGAGGGAGGGGAGAGAGGGAGAGAGGAGAAGGAGGAGAAAGAGGAGAGGGAGAAGAGGGGAGGAAAGGAGAGGGGGCGCAGTTTGTGATTGTCGCCTCGACCACCAAAGGGCAAGAGAAGAACGAGGAACTATTTTTTTTTTTTCGTTGTCATTATCTTATTGTTTTTTTCGTTTTTTTCGTATGGTTACGAATTCGTTGAATTATATTATTTAATCTATCAGTAGTCTTCTGCGTTTCTGTATCTCTCCTGCTTCCTTTTTTCTTCTCTCTTGTTGGATCTTTCGATTCCCCACCCCTCCCTCCTTCGTTCCGCACTTAGCAAGCATCCCGAGAGTAGGATGCCAATCTAATCTGCCTTCCCTGGCCCGTGGCGAAGGATAAGGGCGGCGGGGGCGGCGGGGGCGTCTCCATATCCTTGCAACTCTTGATTCTTTTCCGTTCTTTTTTTCTTCCCTTGTTGATTCGTTCTACGCTCCCCGGTGTATTCGTTTGTTTTTTTTGTTTTTGTCTTTTATCATTATCGTTTTCCTTGTCTTTATCATTATCAGCAGCAGGATTCTTGTAATTGTTATTGCTGTTATTGGGACTATTACTGTTGTTATCATTATTGCTGTTATCGCTATTATTATCGTTATCATCATCATTACTACCATCATTATTTTTACTATCATCATTATTATTACCATTACCACCATTATCATTGCCATTACCATCATTATCATTGCTATTATCATTATAATTGAAATCATCATTATCAGAACCTCTCTACCACCACCATGACAGATGAATGATTCTTCAACAATAAGAATAAGGATTTAAAAAAATCAATTCAAGATTCAACAATTAATATCAACATGAAACTTAAGAAACGCTTAAATAAGTAAAGCAGAAAAAAAATCATCCTCTGCTGCCTCATATCGTGACGTCACCGGCAAACGATGTCGTCACGGTCAAGTGATGACGTCATACCCCGAACGATGTTGACGTCACAGCATTGGAGGGGAGGATAGGGGAAGGGGGTAGGGGGTAGGGGGAGTCGCGTACATTCACAGAACGACGGTCGTATATTAACTCGCTCTGTCATGGCACCATTAATAAGATCGCTACCATGAACTAGGGTGATCATGGCAGCTGCACAGCCCGTGTTTCTATCCCTATCCCTCTCCCTCCCCCCTCCCCCCACATCGGCATTCGTTCGGGATCGTAAATTTCCTCGGTTTTCCGGACGGTTTGCCTCTTCACGTATCCGGCCGGCCGCTCTCTCTCCCTCTCTCTTTCTCTTTCTCTTTCTATTTCTCTCGCTCTCGCTCTCTCTCTCTCTCTCACCCTCCCTCTCCCCTTTTCTCTCTCTCTATCCCACTCTCTCTCACCCTCCCTCCCCCTCTCTCTCTCTATCTCACTCTCTCTCACCCTTCCTCTCTCTCTCTCTCTCTCTCTCTCTCTCTCTCTCTCTCTCTCTCTCTCTCTCTCTCTCTCTCTCTCTCTCTCTCTCTCTTGTCTCTTCTCTTCCAACTCCATCAAAACATGATCCGAACCAAATTTAATTACACCCGCATCCCGGAGCTCAAAGTAAAGAAAAAAAATCTCACATCAAAGGCAAAATTAACTCCCCCCATTCAAAAAAAGAATTAAAGAAAGTAAAGAAAAATATATATAGACCAACTCAAAATCTCACTCGGACATTTGTTTTTTACTTAGTGCAGACTAAATTAATTCCTTCCCCTCCCTCCTCAAAACGAAAACAATGATGATGATAATAATAATAATAATAATAATCATAACAATAAAAATATAATCAAAAATAAGAATATATAAATATATATGCAAAACAAATCCCGTTCTCTCATAGACTAAATCTACGGGGATTGACCTCCTGATTTCACCGACAAATCAAACCTAAAATGATTAGTACATAATTATTAAGCAGAATTTACCGGAATTAATCCACTAACTCCACACCGACCGGATCATCCCCCGATAAATCCACACGGACATCCACGTTCAGCCCCAAATCCCAAAATCCGGACCAACGTCAGCCTAACCCCCTCGTCCCCACTCGCTCGCGGTTACCATGGCAACCTCCGGCGTGGAAGCCAGGCATCCTGAGGACAGGGTCGCCACGCCTGAGATGCTGCTCCCGTCACGGCCCCTTCGCCAGGGGCCTGCCTCTCGCCCGCACGCCCCTGGACAGGCGCGGTGAGGCTGCAGAGATGAACCTCCTCTCATCCTAGGGATTTGGGAATTATGTCTTCGCAAGAACTTGAGTAGTAGATTATATGTACATACATACATACATACATACACAGACAGACAGACTTGCATATATATATATATATATATATATATATATATATATATATATATATATATATATATATATATATATTTATATATATACACACATACATACATACATACATACATACACACACACTTTCTTTCTCTTTCTCTCTTTCTCTCTCTCTCTCTCTCTCACCAACACACAAACATACAAACACACACACACACACACACACACACACACGCACACATGCACTTTCTCTCTCTCTTTCTCTCTTTCTCTCTCTCTCTCTCTCTCTCTCTCTCTCTCTCTCTCTCTCTCTCTCTCTCTCTCTCTCTCTCTCTCTCTCTCTCTCTCTTGCAATAATTTCTGTAAAAAAGGAACAATCATCATCTTTACTGTATTTTCAAGACAGAGTCTGGGCTGCTGCCAGAGTCGTTGCAACGACAATTAATGCATTACTTCCCCTGTCCTGCCCAGCCTCCTCGGCACTCCTACTCCCCTCCCTTCCCCCTTCCCCCCACTCCCCCTCCCTTCCCCCAACCCCTAATTCCCCCTCCCTTTCCCTCCTTTCCTCCACCTCAACTACACCATGTGGTCGTCCCTGCTCCACTCCCCGTCGCAGTTCTCCGCCTCATCCTCAGGCCTTCTCCACTCTACCTCCCCCCCTTCCACTTCCCAAGATACCCCTTCCTAATCCACTCCACCTCTCCTCCGTCCTCCGAATACTCCATTTCAACCCACTTCCTCCGCCCCCCCCCTCTACTTCACCCCTCTCCACCTCTCTCCGCCTCCCTCCACCTCCTTCCACCTCTCCCCGCTTCTCTCCACCTCTCGCCACCTCCCTCCCTCCCTCCCTCCCTCCCTCCCTCCCTCCCTCCCTCCCTCCCACTGCATGGCCTGGGTGTGTGTGTGTGTGTGTGTGTGTGTGTGTGTGTGTGTGTGTGTGTGTGTGTGTGTGTGTGTGTGTGTGTGTGTGTGTGTGTGTGTGTGTGCGTGTGTGTGTAAGAGGGAGGGAGAGAAGGAGGGAAAGATATAG
>BOPN01003952.1:120749-123249 GCA_017312705.2 Penaeus japonicus | reverse complement strand
CTATCCCTTTCGAGCCGATGGAGAGGAGGAGAGCAGAAGAGAAGGAGGGATGGGATATGGGAGGAAGGAAGGGAGGAAAGGAGGAAATGAAGGAAGGATGGAAGATAAGGTAGGGAGAGAGGGAGGGAGGGAGGGATAGGAGTAGGGGTAGGCAGGAGGAGAGATGAGTGCAGGGAAGAGAGGGGGGGGGGCGACGGACGTATCAGAGTACCGCTGCATTAACGCGATTCAAGGCACGCCACTCTCATAACGGTCTGGCACACGCTATGGGGACACTGGCGGAGTAGAGGGAGGGAGGGAGGGTGGGGGTGGGGGTGGGGGTGGGGGAGACCCTCTTCAGAGCCGTGGAAAATAAAATGAGACATGTGAGATTGATTGATTGAGAGAGGGAGGGAGAGGGGGAGGGGGGGAGGGACATAGTGAGAGAGTGAGAGAGTGAGAGAGTGAGAGAGTGAGAGAGAGAGAGAGAGAGAGAGAGAGAGAGAGAGAGAGAGAGAGAGAGAGAGAGAGAGAGAGAGAGAGAGAGAGAGAGAGAGAGAGAGAGAGAGAGAGAGAGAGAGAGAGAGAGAGAGAGAGAGAGAGAGAGAGAGAGAGAGAGAGAGAGAGAGAGAGAGAGAGAGAGAAAGACAGAGAGAGAAAGAAAGAAAGAAAGAAAGAAAGAGAAAGACAGAGAGAGAGAAAGAGAAAGACACACAGAGAGAGAGAGAAAGAAAAAGAAAGACAGAGAGATTGAGAAAGAGAGAAAGACAGAGAAAGAGAGAGAGAGAGTGAGAGAGAGAGAGAGAGAGAGAGAGAGAGAGAGAGAGTGAGAGAGAGAGATAGAGAGACAAAGAGCGAGAAAGAGAAAGACTCATCTTCAATCCCTCATTATATTCACCACAATAAAGAAAGATAATCCTATTAACGACTAAAAAACAGAAAAGAAAAAAAATATATATTTCTTTCCACCTCCTTCTTTTGCTCTAACTCAATTTCACACTTTTTCATTCTCCAACTCCTTAATCTTTTCTTTCCTCCATCATGCTCAGAGACACGAATAAGAAAGGGTCAATGGCTACCACACTCACATGGGGAGGGATGGGGTGGGGGTGGAAGGGGGAAAAGGGAAGGGGAAGGGGAAGGGGAAGGGGAAGGAGGAATGGGGGATGGAGGACAAGGCAGCGGAGGGAAGGGGGATGGAGGGAGAGATGGAGGGATGGAGGGAGAGATGGAGGGATGGAGGGAGGAGGGGGGATGGAGGGAGGGCAAGGGAGCGGAGGGAGGAGGGGGATTGAGGGAGGAGGGGGGATGGAGGGAGGGCAAGGGAGCGGAGGGAGGAGGGGGATTGAGGGAGGAGGGGGGATGGAGGGAGGGAAGGGGAAGGAGAAAGGGCGGAGGACGATGGAGGAATGGAAGAAGGGAGATGGAAGGAAGGGGAGGGGAGGGAGATGAAGGAGAGATGGAAGGAGAAGAAGAGAAAGGGGAGGCAAAGAAAGAATGAGTAGGAATAAAAGAAGGGTGTAAAGGAAGGAGGTAAGAAAAGAGAAAAAGAAGGTAAGGAATGACCAAGAACACAAACAAAAAGAGGAAGAAGGAGAGAGAGGAGAGAGGATGGCAAAGAGGAGGGAGAAGGAAGGAGGAGGTAGTGAAGGAAGAGTAGAGGAGGGGGAGTGGAGGGAACGAAGAAGGCGAGGGAGGAAGCAGAGGGAGAGAGAGTAGGGGGAAGGAGAGAAAATAGAGAGGAGAGAAAAGGAGGAGGAGGAAGGAGCTGAATAAGGAAAAGGAGAGCGTAGAATAAGGGAGTGAAGGGGGATAGGGAGGGAGTAAAGAAAGGAGAGAAGGAGAAGTACAATCAGGGAGCTCAGAAGGATAGGGAGAGTAGAGGGAGAGCAAGGGAGTAGAGGGGAGGGGGAGGGGAGGGGGGAGCAAAGGGAGTGGCGATTTATACTGTGTGATGACGCCATGTCGATGCTATCTGCCGGCAGTCAGCTGTCACTCAGCACGTCACTGCCTCGTGTCATGTGCTACTGTGTGCTGCTGTTACCCCCTGGCTGATTTATTGCACTCTCGGCAACCAATAAAAAGTGTATCAAAAATAATAAATTAAAAAGAACATGTTACTATTTTTTTCAGTTCGAAAGTGGGGAGGGAGAGAGAGGGGAAAGAGGGAGGGATGGGGAGGCGGAGGGTGAGAGATTAGGGACACGTCATAATGTTAAATCGTCAATTAATGTCCCTATTACTTGGAATCACTGCTGCATTATTAAAAGTTAATAGCCTTGATATTATTTAAAATACCTGAACTACTCTTGACAATTTCTTAATATATGAATAACACACACACACACACACACACACACATACATATATAAATGCGTGTGTATATTTATATATATATATAAATAAATAAATATATATATATATATATATATATATATATATATATATATATATATATATATAAAATACTGTCAACTGTATCCTTTTCCTTGTTGTAAATCCCGTCTCCACTTCCAAACGA
>BOPN01003952.1:113249-115749 GCA_017312705.2 Penaeus japonicus | reverse complement strand
GGAGGAATAGGGGAGGAAGAGAGGAGGAAGAGGGGAGGAAGAGGGGAGGAAGAGGGGAGGAAGAGAGGAGGAGGAGGAGGAGGAGGAGGAGGAGAGATAGAGAAAGAGAGAAAGAGGGAAAGAGAGAGAAAGGGAGAGAGAATGAGAGATAGATAGATAGAGATAGATAGATAGAGAGAGAGAGAGGGAAACATAGATAGATAGATAGAGAGAGTGGGGGGGAGGGAAGGAACAAATAAAAGAGAAGAGAGAAAAGTGAGTCGAGAGAAGAGATGGGAGGGAGAAATAAAAAGAAAATAAGAGGTTAAAAAAAAAAGAATCAGAGAAACAGAGAGAGAGAGAGAGAGAGAGAGAGAGAGAGAGAGAGAGAGAGAGAGAGAGAGAGAGAGAGAGAGAGAGAGAGAGAGAGAGAGAGAGAGAGAGAGAGAGAGAGAGAGAGAGAGAGAGAGAGAGAGAGAGAGAGAGAGAGAGAGAAAGAGAGAGACAGAGAGAGAAAGAGAGAACAAGAGAGAGAGAGAGGGAAACAAAAGAGAAAAAAGAAAGAAATAAGAAGAGGAATAAACGCAGAGAGAGGAGAGAGAAAATAGAAGAGAAAGGAGAGAGGGAGATGAGAGAGAGGACGCGCCTTCTCACAACCAAGGCAAGATTGGGAGGCCGTGGCGTCACATCTCTCAACTTTCGTTTAGATGGATTGTCGCGGCGGTGATCCTAGATGGGAAGAGGGGGGGTGGGGGGAGATGGTGGAAGAGGGGGAGGGGAGATGGAAGGAGGGGAGAGGGAAAGAGCGAAAAGTGGAAGCAGGAGTAGGAAAATAAAATAAAGAAAAGGAGAAAAGACAGGCTAAAAAAAAATATCCACTGTCTCCTTCAAAAGAGAGAAAAACAGATAGACTGATAATTAGATACATGGACAGAGATAAATAAATAATTAGAGACAAATAAATAAATAGACAGATTGATATAGAGAGAGATCGAGATAACGAGCGAGCGAGATATAGAGAGAGAGACAGATAAACAAAAAGAGAGAGGAACCAAGGGAACAAAAGGAACACAAGCACCGAAAGAAGAGAAAGAGCAAGCGAGGAAGAGGCAAGAGGCGGCCAGCGAAGCAGCAATCAAGAGGCACAACTTGGCGCAACTTGGCGAGCTGGATGAGACAGGACTGAGGGGGGGGGGCGACGCAAGATATTACAAGAGGTTGGGGGCTGGGAGAGGGGGAGATTACAAGAGGTTGGGGGCTGGGAGAGGGGGAGATTACAAGAGGTTGGGGGTGGAGAGGGGAGATTACAAGAGGTTGGGGGCTGGGAGAGGGGGAGATTACAAGAGGTTGGGGGCTGGGAGAGGGGGAGATTACAAGAGGTTGGGGGCTGGGAGGAGGGAGATTACAAGAGGTTGGGGGCTGGGAGAGGGGGAGATTACAAGAGGTTGGGGGCTGGGAGAGGGGGAGATTACAAGAGGTTGGGGGCTGGGAGAGGGGGAGATTACAAGAGGTTGGGGGCTGGGAGAGGAGGGGAAATTACAAGAGGTTGGGGGCTGGGAGAGGGGGGAGATTACAAGAGGTTGGGGGCTGGGAGAGGAGGGATTACAAGAGGTCGGGGGCTGGGAGGAGGAGGGAGATTACAAGAGGTTGGGGGCTGGGAGAGGGGGAGATTACAAGAGGTTGGGGGTTCGGGAGAGGGGGAGATTACAAGAGGTTGGGGGGCTGGGAGAGGGGGAGATTATAAGAGGTTGGGGGCTGGGAGAGGGGGAGATTGCTAAGAGGTTGGGGGCTGGGAGAGGGGGGAGATTACAAGAGGTTGGGGGCTGGGAGAGGGGGGAGATTACAAGAGGTTGGGGGCTGGGAGAGGGGGAGATTACAAGAGGTTAAAGGAGAGGGGGGAAATTACAAGAGGCTGGGCATGGGAGAGGGGGAGATTACAAGAGGTTGGGGGCTGGGAGAGGGGGGAGATTACAAGAGGTTGGGGGCTGGGAGAGGGGGGAGATTACAAGAGGTTGGGGGCTGGGAGAGGGGGGAGATTACAAGAGGTTGGGGGCTGGGAGAGGGGGGAGATTACAAGAGGTTGGGGGCTGGGAGAGGGGGGAGATTACAAGAGGTTGGGGGCTGGGAGAGGGGGGAGATTACAAGAGGTCGGGGCTGGGAGAGAGGGGGAGATTACAGGAGGTTGGGGGCTGGGAGAGGAGGGAGATTACAAGAGGTTGGGGGCTGGAGAGAGGGGGAGATTACAAGAGGTTGGGGCTGGGAGAGGGGGAACATAAGAGGTTGGGGCTGGGAGAGGGGGAGATTACAAGAGGTTGGGGGCTGGGAGAGGGGGAGATTACAAGAGGTTGGGGGCTGGGAGAGGGGGAGATTATAAGGGTTGGGGGCTGGGAGAGGGGGAGATTACAGCAGGTTGGGGGCTGGGAGAGGGGGGGAGAATACAAGAGGTTGGGGGCTGAGAGGGGGGAGATTATGAGGTTGGGGCTGGGAGAGGGGGAGATTACAAGAGGTCGGGGGCTGGGAG
>BOPN01003952.1:100749-108249 GCA_017312705.2 Penaeus japonicus | reverse complement strand
ATATACAATATATATATATATATATATATATATATATATATATATATATATATATATATATATATATATACAATATATATATATATATATATATATATATATATATATATATATATAATATGTATATGTATATATATATATATATATATATATATATATCAGTAGATACATAGAAGATAACTAACGAACCCGAGATCTATATATCTAGAAATGCATTTATTTGAACGAAGATAAAAATATATTCTTCTAAGCTTCATTCTCATCCCCCCTCCCCCCCCTGCCTTTCTCCTCTCTCATTAAGCCGTGTCCTTGCATTCCCCTGTATTATTTTCTCGGAATTTAAATGTATCAGTCACTCTGGTTACATTTTCTATCATTTTTTCTCTCTCTTTCTCTTTTCTCTTTATCACTGTCCATTATCATTTGCCTCTCGCTTCACCCCTCTTTAGCGGGACCTTCTCGGAAGAGGATGAAGGGAGGGGACGAGGGGGAAGGGGAGGGGACGAGGGGGAAGGGGAGGGGACGAGGGGGAAGGGGAGGGGTCAAGGGGGGAAGGGAGGGAACGAAGGAGAAGAGGGAGGGGGCGACTGGTGAGAGGGGGGAGGAAGGGAGAGAGAGAGGGAGGGAGACAGGGGAAGAGGGGAGCAAAGGAGGGACAGGACATGGAGAGAGAGGATACGAGGAAAGAGGGAGTGAAGGGGAAAGGGCAAAAGAGACACAGACAACTTTTTTTCCCCCTACTCTCATTTCTACATTATCATAATTATCCCTCTCGTCTATTTCCTTTTTTTGTCTTGCCTTCCATCTCCCCTTCCTCGCCAAGTTTCCCTCAGTTCCCCTCTTTCTTCTCGCTCGCTATGCCCTCTATTTCCCCTCTGTTTATTCCCCTTGGCTTGTCCTGGTCCCCGTTCCGTTAATCCGTTCCCTTTGATACCGTCTTTCTTCTGAATTCTTTTCTCTCTATTCTTAGCGTCGATTCCTCCTCTCCTCTCATTCCCTCCTGCATTCCTCATTCCGCTTTCTTATTCGACTCATTATCATGATTGTTACTGTTATGTTTATCATCATTGGTATCACGATCACAGTCGTTACATATATATTTTTTAATATTACTATTATCATTATTATTATTATTCCATTTATCATTCTTTAATATCATGGTCAGGAGGATGAGGATGAGGAGAAGAAGAAGGAGGAGGAGGAGAAGAAGGAGGAGGAGGAGGAGAAGAAGGAGGAGGAGGAGAAGAAGGAGAAGGAGGAGAAGAAGGAGGAGGAGAAGAAGAAGGAGGAGCAGGAGGAGGAGGAGAAAGAGAAAGGGGAGGAGGAGGAGAAGAAAAAGAAAAAAAAAGAAGGAAACGATGCATTAAAAAGAGAGAAAGAAGATAAAGTAAAAGAAGACGAACTACCTAAAAAAAAAACAAAAAAACTTAGAGATGAAAAAAAAGACATGAACACTGACCCCCACTCAGACACCATTTTTCTAGCCTGTAATTTCGAACCTCTATTACTACTCCCCGATCCACCCCCACCCCCAAACACCCCCCTTATCCCCCCCCCTCCCTCATATCTGTTATAACACGTAGACAAAGGTCGTTGAGGAGGACCTTATCAACGACTCCCTCCGACCGCCACTTGTTACCACAGCTTTCCCTTCCCCCCTTTTATTTTATTATTCCTCTCCCCTTCTTTCTTTTTTCGGGAGGGGGGAGGAGGGAGGGGGAGGGGGAGGGGGGAAGGACGGGCTTTAGGGATGCATCCATATATAGTTAGATTGATAGGGATAGGGATATATAGAGATGGATAGATATAGAGAGAAGAAAGAGAAAGAGGGAGAGAGGGAGATGGAGAAAGAGAGAAAGTGTGAAAAAAGAGATAGATAGATAGATAGATAAAGAGAGAGAGAAAGAGCAAAAGTGTGAGAAAGAAAGAAAGAGAGAGAGAGAGAATGAGAGAGAGAAAGCTAGATAGACATAATATCTATCATCTTATCAATGAATACCAATTCATGATGCATAAAAAATCATCATCCAATATTATTTAATCAGAAAAGCAAATCACCCACGTTGCACAAATCAACATTCCCTATGACACTGCAACGTCCTGGACACTGGTATGCACGTCCATCACTTCAGTCAGAGCTTTATCTTCCTCTATTAATATTAAATTCATAATGAAAGATTAATCAAGATATCATTAAGATACGAAAGATTAATTGGGGTCATGATGTATCTCTCTCTCTCTCTCTTTCTCTCTCCTTCTTTCTTTCTTTTTGTCTATCTTCTTCTCTCTTTAAATAACTGTTTGTTTATTTATTCAGCTATTTATTCATTATCTATTCATATTCAGCTATTTATCCTGTCTAGATTTCCACGCTAGTTCTATATTTGTATGTCTACAGTTTACTCTCTCTCTCTCTCTCTCTCTCTCTCTCTCTCTCTCTCTCCTTCTTTCTTTATTTTTGTCTATCTTCTTCTCTCTTTAAATAACTATCTGTTTATTTATTCAGCTATTTATTCATTATCTATTCATATTCAGTTATGTATCTATTCGTTCCTTTATTTGCTTACATGTTTATCTATCTTTTGACATTACGACCGTATCTGTCTCTGAATCATACACTTAGAGTTAATTGGATCTAATCACACTCAGCTTCGAATTAATTCGCCCCACACAAGTCGACACAGACACGTGAGGGGGGGGGGATGCAGACAGACGGAGGCTGTCTGGTATGCCCGACAGTATTCTAGTGCTTATGTAACTAAAGTGAGAGAAAGAAAGACATGCATACACACAGACAGAAACACACACACACACACACACACACACACACACACACACACACACACACACATGTGTGTGTGTGTGTGTATGTGTGTGTATATGTATGTGTGTGTGTGTATGTGTGTGTATGTGTATGTGTGTGTGTGTGTGTGTGTGTGCATATGTGTGTATGTGTTCAGAATCATTTATATAGGTAGAGGCCAATTACAGCCATAAACTCCCCATACAGCCACTACACCTCTCATCATTATCCTCTCCTCTCTACACCCTTGCACTTGTGTCCAGCCTCTCTCCTCTCAAGCGCTCCTTCGACACGTGTCAGTCTAGGTCACACTCTTCCTCTTGTGATTAACCCGATGTCGGTCTTAAGGTCAGATGTTACGGCTGGGGGGAAGGGGGAGGGCAAGGACAAGAGGAGGAGGAGGAGGAGGAGGAGGAGGAGGAGGAGGAGGAGGAGGAGGAGGAGGAGGAGGAGATGGAGGAGGGAGAAGAGGAGGAGTAGGAGAGAGGAGAAGAGGAGGGAGGGAGGGTGGGCCTGACCTTTCTTAGAGGGAGCAGGGAGGAGTAGGGGGTGGGGGCAGTATTCCTCCTCTCGTCTCTTTTCTTTAAGGATTTTTTTTTCTCTCTTTCTCTTGCCGAGGCGTTCGTTTTGTGTTATTACGTCTGTGGCTTATTTCTTTTAGTTCTTTTAGTTCTGATGTCTCATTTTTCTCTCTCTTTCTTGCGTTCTCTCAATAACACTAGCTCTTTCATTCTCTCTCTCTCTCTCTCTCTCTCTCTCTCTCTCTTCTTTCTTCCTTTTTTTCTACCTCTCTCTCTCTCCCACTACACACAAAATACTACAAACAATGCGTCTACAGAATACCAACCCTTGTATAAATTTCAGCAAGTTGACATGCAATCATGCAATGCTTAATGAATCAGATGAGTCGTTTTCTTTCATAACCACGCTCAACAAATGCAATCTTTCTAATTACATAAGACGACCCCCCCCTAAAAAAATAATCAACGACCACGCTCATACACGCATGACGACAGACGGTCTCCTTGCAACGATATGCAACACGACATCGACACCCTCCTCCCTCCCCCCTTCCTAACACCCTTCCCTCCCCTTCACTAACACTCACCTCTCCCTCCCTCCCCTTTTCTAACACTTTCTCTCCACTCCCTTCCACCCTCCCTCCCTTTATCTCTCTCACATCTTTTCCCTCCTTCTTTAATATAACTCTCCATCCCTTCCTTACCCTTCCCCCTCCCCCCCTTCTCTCATACCCTATCCATCCACCCACCCACTTCTCTCCTATCATTCCCCCCTCTCCACCCCCTCCTCCCTCCTCTAATCCTCCTTCCCTCCCCTCCTCCTCCTTCCCCACTCCCCCCTAACATACACATACCTCCATCCCACCCTCCCCTCCCTCTCTCACCCCTCCCCCAATTCGGCGGTCGTTAACCATGGTCGTCGTAGCTGCCAGACGACTTGTTAACGCCCTAAACGACTCGTTCCCGACTGACAATTGGTCGTTAGGAGATCTCGGGCAAGGGGGAGATAGGATGCGCTGAAACTTGCAACTGGAAATATTGACAGCTTGTGCAATATCTTCCCCGTCGCATGATTTTTTTTTTTTTTTTTTGGGGGGTGTATTGTATCTATTGTAGTAGTATTGTTGTTGTCGTTGTCGTTGTTATCATAATCATTGTTATTATCATTATGATCATTATCATCATTCTCCTATTATTCTATGTCTTTTTATTATGTGTTCACTAAGTAGGCACAGATGTATCATACACAATACCAACGTGAGAGATCGTTGTGGATATATAAGATTTTTAAAAAATAGGATAGAAAGAGATATTATTCCTCGTAAAAATGACATTTGTTAGGCATCATTCTCCCCCCCCCCTTCTAGCCCTGTCTCTCTCTCTCTCTCTCTCTCTCTCTCTCTCTCTCTCTCTCTCTCTCTCTCTCTCTCTCTCTCTCTCTCTCTCTCTCTCTCTCTCTCTCTCTCTCTCTCGAATCCTCCTCGCTTGTGTGCAGCCCAATCCTTCTCGCGAGATTCTGATCGGCGTGACAATCAGACCCCGAACAGTGAGGGATAGGAGGGGGGGGGGGGGTAGCAAGGAACATCCGAGGGGAATGAGGAGCAGGCGGCGAGGGGAGGAAGGTGAGGGACGGGAGGTAGGCTGGAGGTCAAGGGCGGAGAGCCGGGGATGGCTGAAGTAAGGGGAGACGAGGCAGTGAGGGGAGGATTAAGGATGACCTTGAGGACTTCTGAGGACTTGCGAGGGAATTGGGGCTCGGGGGAAGAAAGTGCACTCAAATAAGAGGACGGACGGGACGAAAAAAGCTATCGAACGACAGATAAGGGTTTCACGCCAAATAGAGAGAGAGAAAAAAAAGAAAAAATCCAGCAATAGATAAGAGTTCACGATAAAAAAAGAAAAAAAGAAAGAAATTAATCGAATGACACATATGGGCTACTACAATAAAACAAAAAACAAACAAATAAAACAATCAAGCGACAGATCAGGCCTTACGTCTAAAGTCAATAAAACAAACAAAAACAATCGGGCGACAGATCAGGGTTCACGACAAACAAACAAACAGAAAACGACCGAGCGAGAGATCAGGGTTCTCAGGGCTCTCAGCAACGGCGAGCAAAACCCTTAGAGCAAATGTGAGCTAGGGACAGTAGGCCCGGACGAGGGACAGCTCCAAATGGGACGATTACAAAAAAATAAAAATAATAAATTAATAAAAAATCGGGGACAGTGAACACCTTAGTGCAAGGGACATTTAGGGACGGTGTGACACCTAACGTAAACCCAGACCTAAGGACCCTGCAGCCAGACAGCAGAGGAAGAGCCAGGGACGGTGAAACCAGACAAGGGACAGCCAGGGACAAGGAGACCAGACAGTGAATGACCTTCAAGAAGCGCTGGTAACGCCGGCTCGCTCTCACACTCTTTCGAATGCATTATGACTAAGACATTGGCACATCCGCGGCTAGATGCGACCGGGGGGGGGGAGATGGGTGTTGAAGGGGAGAGGGAAGAGAGAAGAGGGAAGGGGGTGAGAGGGAGAGGGAGAGGGATAAGGGGTGAAGGGGAGAGGGATGGGGGTGAGGGGGAGAGGGATGGAGTGAGGGGAAGAGGGATGGGGGTGATGGGGAGAGGGATGGGGGTTGAAAGGGAGAGGGATAGGGTGAGGGGAAGAGGGAAGAGAGAAGAGAGAAGGGGGTAAGGGATGGGGGGTGAAGGGGAGAGGGATGGGGATGAGGGGGAGAGGGATGGAGTGAGGGGAAGAGGGCTGGGGGGGGTGAGGGGGAGAGGGATGGGGGTGAGGGGGAGAGGGATGGAGTGAGGGGAAGAGGGATCGGGGTTGATGGGGAGAGGGATGGAGTGAGGGGAAGAGGGATGGGGGTGAGGGGGAGAGGGATAGGGTTAAGGGGGAAGAGGGATGGGGGTGAGGGGGAGAGGGATGTAGGCTGAGGGGAATGGGTGAGAGGAGGTGAGGGGAAAAGTTGGAGGAAGATGGAGAGTGTGAGAGAAAGGGCGAAAGAGTTAGAATACACGCGTTCTAGATAGAGATAGATAGACAGATAGATAGATAGATAGAGAGAGAGAGAGAAAAGAGAGAAGAATCTACGGATAAAAAATAAATAAATATAACAAAAAATTAAAACAGAGAGATTAAAAATGGAGAAGGTACTGCCATTTCATCACACTCTTAAAGAAGAAATACTCAATTACATCATATCAACCCCCATTCCATTCCCCGCCTCCTCCTTCCCTCCCCCCCCCCCTCTGCTTCCACCTCCCGCCCCATCCTTACCCTCCTCCCTCTGCTATCTCATTCTTACCCTCCTCCCCCTCCTCTTCCCCCTCCCGCAGCATCTTTGTCCTTCTTCCAGGAATCGCATGAGACACTAGTCATGACCGCATGGCGACGACCTTCTCCACGACTACAGCCGGCACCGAACGACAGGCATGACCACCCTCGAGGGCATGCGCAGATCAGAGCAGAGGCCCGTCATGCACTGCCCTCCATCCCCCCCCCCCCCCGCCCCCACACGGCACTTACCATCTCCCCCTCCTCCTACACGCTCCCTTCCCCCCCTACTCCTCCCTCTCCCTGATGGGTTTCACACATTTGGGGGGAGGGGGGGGAGGGAATACCCTTTCTGAGTTGGGGAGTGGGAGGGAGAGGGGAGGAGAGGGGAGGGGATGGTGCCCTCCTTCCCATCTTCCTTGGGGGTGTTGTGCTGTTTTATTGTTTGTTTGTTTTGTTCCTATGTTCTTTTTCTTCTTTATTGTTATTTCTCTTGCTTTCATCTATTAGTCAATCCTTCAATCCTTTCTTCTTTTTTTATTCTTTCTCTGTCAATCCTATCATTTCATTAATAATTTAAATTGTTTTCCACAAAGCTAATCTTCCTTTAATTGAATCAATAATTCTCCTTTTCTCCTTTTTTTTCTTCACCTTCTTTCACGCTCTTTTGCAACCTTTATTATCTCTTCCTCTGTGTCTCTTTATTCCCCCTCTCTCTTCCCCTCTTTGCGTTTTCTCCTCTCGTGTTGCCTCTTCCCTCTCGTTCTCTTCCCCTCTTCCTTTTCCTTCCCTCCACATCCCTCTCGGTGCCTCCTGCTTCCTGCTTTCTCCCTCGTGTTGCCTCTTCCCTCCTTCTGACTTTGAATTTCTTTTTCTTTCCCCCTTTA
>BOPN01003952.1:80749-88249 GCA_017312705.2 Penaeus japonicus | reverse complement strand
TCTTTCTCCCGATCTGTCTTTCCCCCTTCGCTCTTTTTTTTCTTTCTCTCTCTCTTTCTCTTTCTCTTTCTCTTCCTCTTCCTCTCTCTCTCTCTCCCTCTCTCCCCCCCCCTTCTCTCTACTAATTTTGAAAGAAAAAGAACAGCTAGAGGAAGAAGAAGACGAAAACAAGAAGAAAGAAGAGATGATGAAGAAGAGGAATAATACCAATAAGAAGAAGAGGAAGAGGAGACGCAAACGGCTACTCGCCCACCGTGCCACTTGACCGCGAATTCGTGTAGAAGTTCTAAATCACCTTTAATGACGCGAGGGTTCTTCATTCTGTCACAAGGGATATTTATGCTTAAGGTGAGACTCTGTTTCTGTCTCTCTTTCTCTCTCTCTCTCCATACCAATCCCTCCAAGTCTTTCTATATATTCCTCTCTTTCTCGTGTTCCCCTTTGCCCCTTTTGTCCTCTACACACACACATAAATATATATTCTCACCAACCCTCCTTCTCTTTCTTTCTTTCTCTCACCCACCCACCCAAACACCCTCCCTCCCTCTCACCCTCCCTCCCGCTCCCTCTCCCTCCCATCCCACCTCCCTCCTTCCTTATCTCCCTCCCTCCCGCTCCCTCTTTTACTATGTCCCCTCCCTCCTACCATCCTCTCTTCCTCGGTCCCTGCTTCTGGATATGTTCCCTCGTCGATATGTCAAACGTCACGTCTCAATCTATTTTTTTTCAATGATCCATTAACATTTTTCTAATGACGTTTTTTTGGTATTTTTTTATATACATATCTGACTTATTTTATATTACCGTAAGCTTCCTGATCCTCGGAATATATATATATTTTATATATATAT
The DNA here is from genome assembly GCA_017312705.2 of Penaeus japonicus. Lineage (NCBI taxonomy): Eukaryota > Metazoa > Arthropoda > Malacostraca > Decapoda > Penaeidae > Penaeus > Penaeus japonicus. The sequence continues at coordinate 87,398 of BOPN01003952.1, read as the reverse complement.
CTCTTTCTTTTTTTCTTTCTTTCTCTCTTTCCTCCCCCCCCCCCTCTCTCTCTCTCTCTCTCTCTCTCTCTCTCTCTCTCTCTCTCTCTCTCTCTCTCTCTCTCTCTCTCTCTCTCCACTCCTCTCTTCTCCCCCTCTTTCCCTCCCTTCCACTTTATCTCCTTTTATCTCTATCGTTATTTCTCCAAATAATAATAATAATAATGATAATAATAACACTATGAAGAAGAAGAAAGAGAAGAAGAAGAAGAAGAAAAAAAGAAGAAGAAGCAGAAGAAGAAGAAGAAAGAGAAGAAGCAGAAGAAGAAGAAAAAAAGAAGAAGAAGCAGAAGAAAAAAAAGAAGAAGCAGAAGAAGAAGAAGAAAGAGAAGAAGCAGAAGAAGAAGAAGAAAAAAAGAAGAAGCAGAAGAAGAAGAAGAAAGAGAAGAAGCAGAAGAAGAAGAAGAAAAAAAGAAGAAGCAGAAGAAGAAGAAGAAAGAGAAGAAGCAGAAGAAGAAGAATAAAAAATAAGAAGCAGAAGAAGAAGAAGAAAGAGAAGAAGCAGAAGAAGAAGAAGAAAGAGAAGAAGCAGAAGAAGAAGAAGAAAAAAAAGAAGAAGCAGGAGAAGAAGAAGAAAGAGAAGAAGCAGAAGAAGAAGAAAAAAAAGAAGCAGCACAAGAAGAAGAAGAAAAAAAAAGAAGAAGCAGAAGAAGAAGAAGAAAGAGAAGAAGCAGAAGAAGAAGAATAAAGAATAAAAAGCAGAAGCAGAAGAAGAAAGAGAAGAAGCAGAAGAAGCAGAAGAAGAAATAGAAACCGAAGAGGAGGAGGAGGAGGAGGAGGAGGGGACGGAGGAGCTCCAAGAAGGCAACGGAGCCTGGCGTCTCCCCTCTCCCTCCATCAGCAGGATTGGCGTCGCGGGATATCTGGAAGTGTGGCGGAGTTGGCGACCCGGGATGGAGATGGGGAATCTGCGACGCCTGGGTGGAGGATGGGGGATGGGGGGGGGGGGCGGCTGGGGGCGGTGGGGGGGGGGGGGGGGTGTGATGGGCGGGGGTGTGAGGGGAAGGTGGGTGATGGGGTAATGGAGGGAGGGAGGGAGGGAGGGTGAATGGCAATGAGGGGGATTGGAATGGGGGTAGGATGATAGGCGATGAGGGTGGAGGGGAGGAGGGTGATGGGGAGGGGGGGTGAAGGGAAGGTGGGCGATGGGGGGAGAGGAGGAGGGGGATAGGCAGTGGGGGTGAAGGGATGGGGGTTGGGCGATGTGAAATAGTGGTATTGATGGGGGTGAAGATTTATTTTATCTTTCTTCTTCTTTCATTATCCACACTAATTCAATTACCATTCTCTATTAACGTCTTTTCTCCCCCTTACCTCCTTACCTCAATTCCACTCACTCCCATCTTATCCGCTCTCTTCTCTTCCTTATTCCACCATCTCCCTTCTTCTATATTCTATCAAACTCCCAAAATTATATTCCCAATCCTCAGAGCATAACCCACCCACATTTCCCCTCTCTTCCCCCCGTCCCTTTCCCCCTCTCTTCTTATTCCTTCCCTTCCCTATATCCCTCTATCCCTCCCTCCTCCATCCCTCCATCCCTTCCCCTGTCACCTCCTCCATCCCTCCCTCCCTCCATCCCTTCCTCAATCCCTCCCTCCCTCCCTCCCTCCTCTCTCCCCTCTATCCCTCCCTCCTTCCCTCCCCAACTAGAGAAGGTTAATGGCATCAGTGACTTATCATAAAATATGGATTCTGATGACTTAAGCAGAGTCACCTTCATCATAAGTAGATGCAGGGAGGGAGGGAGGGAGAGGGGGGGGGTGGAAAGGGGGGGAGGGAGATGATGAAGGAAGTAACAGAGAGGAGGGAGTGAGGGACAGAGATAAAGATAAAGACAAAGACAGAGAGAGAGAAGAAAAAAAGAGAGGGAGACAGAGAACGAGAGACAGACAGATAGAGAAGAAAAATACAGACAGGGGAGAAAGAGAAACAGCTAAACACTAAGAAGAAGCAACATGCAATGTCTGTATGGAGGGATAGAAGGGAGAGGGAGATAGGGAGAGAGGGAGAAATAGAGGGGCAGTGATAGAGAGGGTACTGGTCGCGCATCGGAAGCCACGAACAGCAAAGGATGAGCGAGTGGTCTGCCGTAGGGTGTGATGGGGCATAAAGCTCTATGGATGAGAGGCGGAGTACGTTTCTGGCTGGGGAGAAAAAGGAGAGAGGGGGGGAGAGAGGGACAGGGACAGGGACAGGGAGAGAGTGAGGGAGAAAGAGAAAGGAGAGATAGAGAGAGATAGAGATAGATAGATAGATAGATAGATAGATAGATAGAGAGAAAGAGAGAGAGAGTGAGGGGGAGAGAGAGAGAGAGAGAGAGAGAGAGAGAGAGAGAGAGAGAGAGAGAGAGAGAGAGAGAGAGAGAGAGAGAGAGAGAGAGAGAAAGAGAGAGAGAGAGAAAGAGAGAAAGAGAGAAAGAGAGAAAGAGAGAGAGAAAGAGAGAAAGAGAGAAAGAGAGAGAGAAAGAGAGAGAGAGAGTGAGGGAGAGAGAGAGAGAGCAACGACCCTTTCCCCCCCGTCTGCTTGTATCATCAACACATCCCAGGGGTCTTTTACCCTGGTTTTCAGCCCTGGATAATCTCGACTGCGATTTCTGAATGTCGTCATAATCCCTCACCCCCCTCAGTCCCGCCCTGCTCCCTCTCCCTTTGACCTCTCCCTCAGCACACCCTTGAAGAACACCCTATCGCTCACTCTAGGTGCACGCTGAACAGATTCCCTTCACACACACACATAAACACACGCACACGCAAATCATGAACCTCTCAGTTTGAGTGTATGTCTTGTTTGTCTCTGTTTTTGTTTTAATTCTATTTCTTACTTCCCGCATTTTTTCTTTTTCTTTCTCTCCTCTCACCCCTCCCCTTCTTTCTCTCTCACCTCCCTCTCTGTATGTCTGTCTGTCTGTCTGTCTCTCTCTCTCTCTTCCCTTCCTCTCCTTCTCAATCTCTTCTCAACCCCTCCCCCCTTCCTTCTCCTTTTCAATCACCCCTCTATCCTTCCCTCCTGTCACTTACTCCCTCCCCTTATTAAATTCATTCTCCCACTCTCTCACTCCTCCTTCTCCTCTCTATCCTGTCCCTCTCTTATACTCTTCCTCCCTTCCCCTCCCTCTCCCTCCTCCCCCATCCCCCTCCTTCACCCTATCCCGTTTCTCTCTAAAACTTTTACTCCTTTCCCCTCCATCCCCCTCCCCCTCCCTATCCCGTCTCTCTCTAATTCTCTTCCTCCCTTCCCCTCCCCCTCCCTCCTCCCCCCTCCCCCTCCTCCTCCCTATCCCGTCCCTCTCTCATACTCTTCCTCCCTCCCTCTCTCACCTTCCCCTCTCCCTCCTCCTCCCTATCCCCGTCCCTCTCTCATGCTCTTCCTCCCCTCCCTCTCCCTCCTTCCCCCTCCCCCTCCTCCTCGCCGTCCCTCTCTCGCATGCTCTTCCTCCCCTCCCTCTCCCTCCTTCCCCCTCCCCCTCCTCCTCTCTATCCCTGCCCCTCTCTCATACTCTTCCTCCCTCCCTCTCCCTCCTCCCCCCTCCCCCTCCTCCTCCCTATCCCGTCCCTCTCTCATACTCTTCCTCCCTCCCTCTCCCTCCTTCCCCCTCCCCCTCCTCCTCCCTATCCCGTCCCTCTCTCATACTCTTCCCTCCCCCTCCCCTCTCCCTCCCCTCCCCCTCCCCTCCCTCCTCCCTATCCCGTCCCTCTCTCCTTACTCTTCCTCCCCTTCCCATCCCTCTCCCCCTCCCCCTCCTCCTCCCTATCCCCGTCCCTCTTCCTCCTCCCTATCCCGTCCCTCTTCCTCCTCCCCCTCCCCCTCCTCCTCCTCCCTGCCCGTCCCTCTTCCTCCTCCCCCTTCCCCTCCTCCTCCCCTATCCCGTCCCTCTCTCCTTACTCTTCCTCCCTTCCCATCCCTCCTCCCCCCTCCCCCTCCTCCTCCCTATCCCGTCCCTCTTCCTCCTCCCTATCCCGTCCCTCTTCCTCCTCCCCCCTCCCCCTCCTCCTTCCTATCCCGTCCCTCTTCCTCCTCCCCCCTCCCCCTCCTCCTCCCTATCCCGTCCCTCTTCCTCTCTGCCATTCTTCCACCCTCCTTGCCTCTGCCTTTCTGGCCATAAACGTCAGAAGAATTGTCTGAAGCGCCTGCCATTTCCTCTTCATAAATCGATTTCCGCGCCGTAAATATTTCCTGTCACTCACGCACGCCTGTTGCAACTGCAGCACGAATTGGGAGGAATGCAAAAATAGGAAATGGAAGATGGTGACTGGTGATAAAGATGGTGATGACGACAATCATGCTGGTGATGATATGATGATGATGATGATAATAAAAAGATGACAAATATAAGAAGAAAAATGATAATATAAGAAGGAGAACAAGAAGAAAAAGAAAAGAAGAAGAAGAGGAAGAAGGAGAAAAAAAAGAAAAAGAAACAATAAAAAGCAAGAACGAACTCCCCCCTCCCCCCCTTTCCCTCCCTCATCGAAAATCGGTCGAGTCTTCGAGAGGCGGCGCCGTGAAAGCAAAGTCAACGAGAATGCAAATTTTACGCAATCAAAGTTTTGTCAAGTTCGCCCGCGATACCATTAACAGAGTTCCTGAGACCAAGAGGCGCCTAAGTTCGGACTTGGGGTTAGCGTGTGCCTTCTTTCTCTCTCTCTCTTATCTCTCCCCCTCCCTCCCTCCCGCTCCCCCCTTTCTCTCTCTTTCTCTTTCTCTCTCTCTCTCTCTCTCTCTTATCTCTCCCCTTCCCTCCCTCCCTCTCCCCCATTTCTCTCTCTCTCTCTCTCTCTTTCTCTCTCTCTCTCTTATCTCTCCCCCTCCCTCCCTCCCTCTCCCCCATTTCTCTCTCTCTTTCTCTCTCTTTCTCTCTCTCTCTCTCTCTCTTATCTCTCCCCCCCTTCTCTCTCTCTCGCTCTCTCCCCCTCCCCTCTCTCTCTCTCTCTCTCTCTCTCTCTCTCTCTCTCTCTCTCTCTCTCTCTCTCTCTCTCTCTCTCTCTCTCTCTCTCTTCTATCTCTCCCCCTCCCCCCTTTCTTTCTTTCTCTTTCTCTCTCTCTCTCTCTCTCTCTCTCTCTCTCTCTCTCTCTCCCTCTCTCTCTCTCTCTCTCTTCTCTCTCTCTCTCTCTCTCTCTCTCTCTCTCTCTCTCTCTCTCTCTCTCTCTCTCTCTCTCTCTCTCTCTCTCTCTCTCTCTCTCTCTCTCTCTCTCACACTCTTTCTCGGTTTCTGTGTCTGTCTGTCTGTCTCTCCCTCCCATTCTCATTCTTCTACCCTCTCCTAGACTATCTTTGCCTCTTCTCCTCCCATTCTTCCTCTTCCTCCCTCGTTCCAAATCTTCCCCTTCATTCCCCTCTCTCTCCACCTGTCATCTTCTCCATTGTTCTCTCATTTTCATTCCTCTTTTCTTTCTCCGTGTTGTCCCTCCCCTCTTAGTCTTCCTCTCCCTCTCCTCTTTGCCTTCTCCCTCTCCCCCCTTCTCCCCCCACCTCCACCAATCTTCCCCTCATTCTTCTTCCTCTTCCTCCTTCGTCATTACAAACTTTGTCCGATTACATAAGCTTCTTTCGAAATACTAATTTACTAACTCGATCAACACTGATGAAGAAATTACGGAGAGGGGTAGGAGGAGGAGGAGGAGGGGGAGGAGAAGGAAGAGAAGGAAGAGAAGAAAGGAGGAAGAGGAAGGGGAGGAGGAAGAGAAGAAGGAGAAAGAGAAAGGGAAGAGGAAGAGGAGGAGGAGGAAGGGGAGGCGGAGAAGAAGGAGAAGGAGAAAAGGAAGAAGAAGAGGAAGAGGAAGGGGAGGAGGAGGAGGTGGAGGAGGGGGAGGAGGTGGAGGAGGAGGAGAAGGAGGAGGAAGAGCGGAGGAAGAGAAGAAGAGGAGGAGGAGGAGGAGGAGGGAAAAGCTGAGAAAGAGAAAGGAGATGGAGGAAAAGGAAAAGGAGGGAGAGGAAAAAGAGGAGGAAGTGAAAGTGAAAGAAGAGAAGAGTGAGGAGTAAGTAAGAGGAAGAGAAGGAATAGGTGGAGGAGGAGAAGGATAGAGTGGGTGAAGACGGACAACAAAAGAGGAGAATGAAGGATTTGTGAGGGAGGAGGAGGAAGGAAAAGAAAAAGAGAAGAGGGAGATAATGGGCGAGGGAGAGGCGGACGAAAAAAATTAAGTATACGAAGAAAAGTAAGCAAAGAAGAGCATTAACAGGAAGACACACACACACACACACACACACACACACACACACACACACACACACACACACACACACACGGAAAAAAAACAAGCGGAGATGCCATTACTCCAGTCGCTTCCGGTGCCTAAAAATAATCCGAGCATTAATAAAATACCTGCATTAAGCCCACTCGCCTTGGGCCTATCAGGGGCTTCCTCCTCCCCCTCCCCCTTTTAACTTATGTATTTTTCTTACGTGTCTGTTATATCATTTATATATATATATATATATATATATATATATATATATATATATATATATATATATACATATATATAGATATATATATATATATATATATATATATATATATATATATATATATATATATATATGTATATATATATATATATATATATATATATATATATATATATATATATATATATATGTATATAT
>BOPN01003952.1:60749-65749 GCA_017312705.2 Penaeus japonicus | reverse complement strand
GAGGCAACTAGACAGACAGACAGACAAGCAGAGAGAGCAAGCAAGCCCCAAGCCCTGGGAAAGCAAGCAGACGGTCGCAAGCAATCTTTTCCAGACATCATTTGAATTCCGGAGGGGGTGAGGGGGTTAAGGGAGGAGGGGGAGGGGGTTGTGTATGAGCGGAGAAGTAGCCAGCGCTCAACAGTGTTCTTTGTGCAAAGCTCAGATGATGGCGACGGGGTGGGAGGGAGGGAGGGGGGAAGGAGGGAGAGGGGAGCTTGAGAGAGAGAGGGGGGGGAGGAGGGAGGGGAGAGGAAGAAAGGGAAGAAGGGAGTCAGAGAGGGAAAGAGGAAAGAAGGGTGAGGGATAGGAGAGGGAGGAAGAAAGGAAGGAAGGAAGGGAAACAGACAGGCAGAGAGGGTGGAAAGCGAGGGAGGGAGAGGAGAGAAGGACGGAAGGGAGAGGGGAGGAGAGAAATAAAGAGAGAGAGGTGCGGTTCCAAGGTGGAAGGAATGAAGGACGGGTGATGAAAAGGAAGGAGGGAGAGGCTGAATAAAAAAGAGGAAGAGAAAGAGAGAAGAAACAGAAGGGGGAGAAAGGGGCAGATGAGGAAGGAGAAAGAGACAGGATAATATGAGGGAAAACACGCAGAAGTAGGGAGGGAAACAACAAATGAAATGAAAAGTGGCAGAATAAACAAAAAAGACAAAACAGAAACACACACACAAATAGATATAGCCACCAAAGAATTCGATTAAAAAACGCAAAAAAATCGCCCCACCACACACACAAAAAAATACCAAGAAACAATCAAAGCACTGGAGTAATTCAAATGAAAGAGCCCCCCTCCCCTCTACCCCCACCCCCGCGCCAGTCAGAGCTGACGTGGTCCAAATGAGAGGAGCCATTAATACGACGCTGTTTTGTCGGCTTGGAAAATAGAGAGGGAGGGAGGGAGGAGAGAGAGAGAGAGAGAGAGAGAGAGAGAGAGAGAGAGAGAGAGGGAGGGTGGGAGGAGGAGGAGAGAGAGAAGAAGAGAAGAGACAGAGATGAGAAGAGAAAGAGAGATACTTAGCCAGATCAAAGGACCATCTACGTCGCGAGCTAATCCCTCTCCCCTCCCCCTCCCCTCTCCGGTCCCCCCCCCCCTCCTTTTCATTCCAATCATTCTCATCGTTAGTACTCTCATCATCTCCCCTTCTTTATTCCCATCAACGTCACATATACAATTTTCGGCCTCGGTAAGGTGTCATTATCAACATAGACATTATTCTTTGTTAAAATGTTGCCATAATCCTTGTTATCATCATCATTATCATTATTCTTCTCTTTATTCTCCTTCTCATAATTTCGCGTCTTATTCTTCTCTTCTTCATCCCTTCTCATTTTTCTTAATATTCACCCTTTCCTCATCTTTCCTATCTTTCTCTATATTCCCCTCCTCCTCACCTCTTAATTTTCCTCCTCCTCATTTCTCTTCTTATCGTTCTTCTTATTCTCATACTCTTCATCTCTCTTCTCATTCTCATCCCTATTATCTTCCTTCTCATCATCATCTTCATCATCTCTCTTCTTATTCTCTTCATCCTCCTCCACCTCGCCTCTCTTCACATTCTACGACTTATTCTCCTCTTCCTCATCTCACTTCTCATTCTCCTCCTCCTCCTCATTCCTCTCGTTTTTCTCTTCATTCCCCAGTCCCTCCTCCTTGCAAGCCCCGACGCTTAATCTATTTCAAGAGATTTACCAAGAAAATACTTCTCACTTTTCAGAATACTACCCCCCCCTCCTCACCCAACCCTCAGCCACCCCAACCCTTCTGCGTTCTCTTTTTGCTTCTTCTTTCCCCTTTTTTCTCCCCCCTCCCCATCACCCTCCTCCTGCTCCTCCTCCTCTTCCTCCTCCTCTTCTCTCCCCTTTTTCACCCTTCCTCTTCCCCCTTCTTCACCTCCTCTCCCCTCTTCTCCTCCTCTTTCATCTCCTCTCCCCTTTCCTCCTCCTCCTCCTCCTCCTCCTCCGTCTCCCCCTCCCTCTTCCCCCTTCTTCACCTCCTCTCCCCTCTTCTCCTCCTCCTTCACCTCCACTCCCCCTCCTCCTCCCCCCCCTCCCCTCCTCCTCCTCCTCCTCCTCCTCCCCACCGAACAATAGGACAAAGATGGAGGTTGAAAGTGGCCAAACTTGGAAAGGAAACTTAATCGCGTTCTCAAGCCTCTAACCCTATAAAGTTGAACGGTGATGTTAACTTGATCGGAACTTAAACTCGGGAGATAGAAAGAGAGTACGGAAAGATGTAACACACACACACACACACACACACATACAAAAAAAATCGCCCCACCACACACACACAACACAAACATACACATACACATACACACACACACAGACAGACACACTTATCGAGCTTACACATACTCTGGGTTAGTACGGCGGGTCGAACTTGAAATCAAACTTTCCAGAGTGCGTTATAGGTTTAGGGGTCGAGCGAGATCAAACGCTCACAACGTTCAGAGTTCGAATCAAGCTCGGGGAAAAATGGGGGGAGGAGGTGGAGGGGGAGGGGGAGGGGGTATCTATAGGTTTATCTTCCTAGCAACACTACACAAATTATTTTATTTTCATCGATAAAACTAGTCTTCAATAATGATCATTGCAACAAGAAAAAATGGCATTACCATAAAATTAATTGTCTTTTCATCTATCCACAAAATCATCCTAAAAAGAAAAGAAAAAAAGTTTCACCCGTCAATAAAAAAAAGAAAAAGAAAACCGGAAGATATAAAACAAACGAACAAACAAATGAAAAGGAACTGTCACCCCGGCAACACCGCCTCGAAGCAACCAAACAGACGAGTGGCGAGCGACTGACACACTCAAGGGACTATATATTCACACTACTACAAACAAGGCTGGTGTGAATGTCCCCCCCTCCCCCTCCCACTACCCCTATTCCCCCCATCTTAAACTTGTAATGTCCTCAAGACTTTAAGATATCCTAACCCCCTCCCCCCAACTTCACTCTTCCGGTTACCTTCCCATCCCTTTTCCTTTCCTTTCCTCTCTCTCTCTCTCTCCCTTCTCCCTTTTCTCGTCTCCCTTCTCTCTCTTCTTCTCTCTTCTCTCTCTTCTTCTCTCTTTCCTTCTCTTCTCTTCTCTTCTCCTCTCTTCTCTCCTCCCCTCCCCCACTCCTACTCTCCTACCCGCCCCGCACTCCTACCCTCCCCTACCCCACTTCACTCCTACTCCACTCTCCCACCCCCACCCCCATCTCACATTAGCAAATTGGGAAAAAAAAACTACAAATTTTCCTTTGGGGATTTAGCTTTCGTCCCAAGTCATACAATATTTAACAAGTTTGGGGGCATTTTTCTTCGTTAACTGTGCAGTACAGGATTAATATTTTAAACCATACACATGTACACACACACACACACACACACACACACACACACATATATATATATATATATATATATATATATATATATATATATATATATATAGATATATACATACATATATATATATATATATATATATATATATATATATATATATATATATATTACATATATATACATACATATATATATATATATATATATATATATATATATATATGTATATATATATATATATATATATATATATATGTACATATATATATATATATATATATATATATATATATATATATATATATATATATATATATATGTGTGTGAGATATAAGAGGCGGGGAAGGAAGAGGAGGAGGGAGGGGTATGGGCACGTGAAGGAGGAAGAGAATGGGAAGAAGGGGGAGGAGAATGACGAGGGTGATGAAGAGGAAGAGGAAGAGGATGATGATGATGATAAGAAGGATACAGATGAGGACGAGGAGAAGCAGAAGGATGAAGATGAGAAGGACGAGGAGAAAGAGGAGGAAAAGGGAATTAGGATGAAGAGGAAGAGGAGGAGAAAGAGGAGGAAAAGGAAATTAGGATGAAGAGGAAGAGGAGGAGGAAGAGGATAAAGGGGGGAGGAACAGGAGGAAAAAAAATGGATAATGAAAATAGAGAAAAAATAAAACAAAAATAAAGAAGATTAACAAAATAATACAAAGAAAAATACCAAATACGAAAAGGAAAATGACAAAAACTGGAAAAAAATTACCAGGAATAGGGAGAAGGGAAAGGAGGGGTGAGGAGAGAGGAGGGGGAGGAGGGGAGAGGAAGGGAGGAGGGGAGTGGAAGGGAGAAGGGGAGAGGAGGGGTGGGGAGAGAGGAGGGGGGGAGAGGAGGGGTGGGGAGAGAGGAGGGGGAGGAGGGGATTGGAAGAGAGAAGGGGAGAGGAAGTGTGGAGAGAAAGGAGAGAGGGGAGGGGAGTGGAAGGGAGAAGGGGAGAGGAGGGGTGGAGAGAGAGAGGAGAGAGAGGAGAGGAGAGGAAGGGCTAAGGGGAGTGGAAGGGAGAAGGGGAGAGGCGAGGTGGGGTGGGGAGGGAGGGGCAAAGGGGGAGATGGCCTGACCTCGTGTCCCTTCCATTCATAAATTCCAAGATGATAGTACGCCACGCTGAGCCAACTCCACCCCGGTCGATAGCAATGACTTTGCCCTGTGTGTTTATGTGTGTCAAGGTGTATTATATTTAAGATTTGTTTGTGTGTGTAATGTATGTGCACTACATGTGTATGCGTGTATTGTATGTGTACTGTATGTGTGTGCGCATGCTTGTGCGTATGTGAGTTTCTGTACGTATGTTGAGCGCGTGGGTCTGGCCCATAAAATAAGGTTTGATAAATAATAAAAGAGCAAATATACAACACTGAATGGTTATAGTCCCCATTGCGACGTGGACGAGGGAACGAAGAAGAAACGGGGGGAGGAGGAGGAGGAGGAGGAGGAGGAGGAGGAGGAGGAGGAGGAGGAGGAGGAGGAGGAGGAGGAGGAGGAGGAGGAGGAGGAGGAGGGGGGAGGAAGGAGGGATGGAGAGAGAGAGAGAGAGAGAGAGAGAGAGGAAGAGTTAGCGAGAGAAAAAAAATA
>BOPN01003952.1:40000-45000 GCA_017312705.2 Penaeus japonicus | reverse complement strand
GAGTGAGAAGGAAAGAGAAGAGAGATAGGGGGAGGGAAGGGGAAGGAGAAGGAGAGGGCTGAAAGAGAGAGCTTTTTTTTATATTTAATGTAGACTCTCTCTCTCTCTCTCTCTCTCTCTCTCTCTCTCTCTCTCTCTCTCTCTCTCTCTCTCTCTCTCTCTCTCTCTCTCTCTCTCTCTCTCTCTCTCTCTCTCTCTCTCTCTTTCTCTCTCTCTCTCGCTCTCTCTCTCTCTCTCTCTCTCTCTCTCTCTCTCTCTCTCTCTCTCTCTCTCTCTCTCTCTCTCTCTCTCTCTCTCTCTCTCTCTCTCTCTCTCTCTCTCTCTCTCTCTCTCTCTCTCGCTCTTTCTCTCTCTCTCTCTCTCTCTCTCTCTCTCTCTCTCTCTCTCTCTCTCTCTCTCTCTCTCTCTCTCTCTCTCTCTCTTTCTCTCTTTCTCTCTCTCATACCCTCTCCCTCTCATTCCCCCTTCCCCCCTCAGTCTCTCCCTCCCCTTCCCTCTCTTCTCCCCTCCCTCTCCCAGCTCCCTAAGCCTCCTTCCTCTCTCAACCCTCCCTCCCACGCTCTCTCTTCCCTCTCTCTCTCTCTCTTTCCCTCTATTTCTTCAAGAAATGTGGTCTCCAGGTCCGACCGCACTTTAATATATGCTCGCGTTTGCAATATAGCTGCTGGAATTACCCCTCAAGATTGTTTTCCAGGCACGAGTACACTTAGACATCAGTCACGCGGGGGGGGGGGGGGGGGGGACGGGGGAAAAGGGGGGGAGGGGAGGTGGACAGGGGAAAGGGGGAGGGAGGGGAGGTGGACAGGGGAAAGGAAGAGGGTGGGGAGGTGGACAGGGGAAAGGAAGAGGGAGGGGAGGTGGATAGGGGTAAGGGGGATGGGGGAGGTGGACAGGGGAAAGGGGGAGGGAGGGGAGGTGGACAGGGGAAAGGAAGAGGGAGGGGAGGTGAATAGGGGAAAGGGGGATGGGGGAGGTGGACAGGGGAAAGGGGGAGGGAGGGTGGTGGACATGAGGAGGGGAGGGAGGGAAGGGAGAGAGTTAGGGTAAAAAAAAGAAAAAAAAAAAAGAGGAGGAGAGGACAGAGGAGAGAGGAAGAGACACACACAGACTGACAGAGACAGACCGAACAAAAGAAAAGAAAAAGAGAAAAAAAAGACGAAACCATTGTATCGTATTTTTCCTAAACTTTCTCTCTCTCTTTTTTTTTCTCTCTCTCTCTTATTTCCTCTCTCCTTCTATCCCCTCTTCCCTCCTTCTTTAGACACGGGATGGGATCTAAGAAAGTAGAGAAGATTAAACTTGTAATAAGACCAGTCAGTCGCCATTCGCTGAACCTGAATAGGGAGAGACAACGCTGGAATAGCAATAGGGAGGAAAAGAGAACCAAGTATGGACAGGAGGGGGCAGGGGGCAAGTGGAAAGAGGCAAAGTTGGGCTCCGGATGGGACGGGGGGTGGGGGCAAGGGGAGAGGGGGAAAGGTAATGAGGGGAAGTAGGGGGTGGTAAGGAAATCTTTCACTATTACTTCATTTTTTTGTTGATTTTGTTTTTTTCCTCATTATCGTGGAGAGGGGGGGTGGATGGGAGGGGGTAGATAGGGGGTAAAGGAAAGCAGGGAGAGTGAGAGGGTAAGGAAGTCTTTTATTATTACTCCTACTTCCTTTTTATCGCATTATTCTGTTGTTGTTGTTTTTTCTTTTCTTTTTCTTAAAGTTTGTTTCGTGTTTGTAATTTAATTTGTTTTGTTATTCTAGTTTTTTGTTATATTTTATTTTATTATTATCTACATTCCTTCTCCCCTTCCTCCCGTTTCATTTCCTGGCTCTTCCTTGTCTTCCCCTCCTCCTAACCCACTCCTCTACTCCCTCCCTCCTCTTTTTTTCCCTCTTTTTCCCCAACTATGATTTATTTCCCTACCACCTCCAATCCCTACCCCTCACCCTCTCCCCCATCCTCCCTCCCTCTTCCTCTCTTTCCCATCCTCTTCCTCCTCCACTCTCCATGCCTCTTCCACCCCCTCCCTCTCCCATTCCCACTCCCTTTCTATTGTCTCCTCCCCTCTCCCATCCCTCATTCTCTCTCCTTATTCCGCTTTCCTTCTCCTCCACCACTCTCCCCTGCCCCACCACCACCCCCTCTCCCCCCGTCCCCTTGACCCCCAACCCAGAGAGGTCAGGTGTTGTCTGAGGACATGTCAGAAATAGCGATTATACGCCATAATTCAATCGCAAGACATGTTGTAGATCTTCCTAATACTCACCCCCCCATCCCCGCTCCCCCCCCACTTTCAAAACTCCCTCCCTCTCTCGCTTTTTTTTTCTCCTCCTCCCACTTCTTCCTCCTCCTTTCTCTCTTCCTCTTCCTCCTCCTCCTCCTCCTCCTCCTCCCCCTCCTCCCCTCCTCCTCCTCCTCCTCCTCCTCCTCCTCCTCCTCCTCCTCCTCCTCCTCCTCCTCCTCCTCCTCCTCCTCCTCCTTCTCCTCATTCCTCTTCCCCTCCTCCTCCCTCCTCTCCTCCTCCTCCCTCCTCCTCCTCCTTCCTCCTCCTCCTCCTCCTCCTCCTCCTCCTCCTCCTCTCACCCCTCTTCCTCCTCTACCCCCTCCCTAAGAAATTGCGGCTTCTGCTCCCGTTTCTTTTCCACCCTTCTTGCCGAGATGTTTTGGGGGCCGGGGGTGGGGGGGGGGGTGAGGAGAAGGCACCTAGTCTATTCTTTCCATATTCTTTATTTTCTTCTTTTATTTCATTTCTTTTTCACGATCTTTATCATGATTTTTCCCTCCTGCCTTTTTTTCTTCCCTCCCTTCCCATATCTTTCTTTGTTTTTGTTTTTGCTTTTCTTATTGCTGTTTTTTCTTTGCTTGCACGTTTATCTTGTCTTTGTTTCTGTCGTTGTTTCTATCATTTTCACTCGTTTTGTTTGTCTCTTATCATGATTATCTTTGTATTCATCTTTTCTTTTCTCATTTCTCTTGTCACCTTTCCCTCCTCCCCTCTCTCTCTTCCATTTCTTTTCATTCCTCATCTACTCTCTCCTGTTTCTGATTCCGGGTATGAACACTTTCTAGAATGTTAAGATTCAAGATTATTATTTTCAATTTTCTAAAAGGCGAGTTGGTATGATTTCAATTATATATGCTTTACATCTATCGATCTATCTATCTATCTATCTCTCTCTCTCTCTCTATCTCTCTCTCTCTCTCTCTCTCTCTCTCTCTCTCTCTTTATATATATATATATATATATATATTTATATATACATATATATATGTATATATATATATATATATATATATATATATATATATATATATATATATATGTAGATATACATGCCTATATATACACACGTATATAGTACACATAGTTTGTGATATGTGTTTTTTTTTATCATAATTCAAATCCTATGCACACCCACATATGCTCGTGATAGCTAAACAAGGAGATATTAGACGTCGAGCCTCAAATCGCCAGCGAGACATATTCCACACAGACATTCCCTTCAATCAGTTCGATAGTGTTCGCGCTGGAGTGCGGGGGGAGGGAGTAGAGGGAGGGAGGGAGGAAGGGAGGGAGGGAGGGGAGGGAGGGATGTGGGGAGGGAGGGAGTGAGGGAGGGATGTGGGGAGGGAGGGAGTAGAGTGAGGGAGGGATGTGGGGAGAGAGGGAAGGAGGGAGGGAGGGAGGGAGTGAATTCCCTTTCAAGCCGGAATTACCCGACCACATAGACCCCGCCACTGGGAGGCGGAGTCGCTTGTCAGCCAATCAGGAACCTCATAATTACATTTTCAACCAATCAGATTGAATTATCTCTCTCCCTCACTCTCCCTCTCCTTCTCCCTCCCTCTCCCTCTCCTATCTCTCTCTCTCTCTCTCTCTCTCTCTCTCTCTCTCTCTCTCTCTCTCTCTCTCTCTCTCTCTCTCTCTCTCTCTCTCTCTCTCTCTCTCTCTCTCTCTCTCTCTCTCTCTCTCTCTCTCTCTCTCTCTCTCTCTCTCTCTCTCTCTCTCCCTCTCTCCCTCTCCTCTCTCTCTCTCTCTCTCTCTCTCTCTCTCTCTCTCTCTCTCTCTCTCTCTCTCTCTCTCTCTCTCTCTCTCTCTCTCTCTCTCTCTCTCTCTCTCTCTCCCTCTCTCCCTCTCCTCTCTCTCTCTCTCTCTCTCTCTCTCTCTCTCTCTCTCTCTCTCTCTCTCTCTCTCTCTCTCTCTCTCTCTCTCTCTCTCTCTCTCTCTCTCTCTCTCTCTCTCTCTCTCTCTCTCCCTCTCTCCCTCTCCTCTCTCTCTCTCTCTCTCTCTCCCTCTCTCCCTCTCCTCTCTCTCTCTCTCTCTCTCTCCCTCTCTCCCTCTCCTATCTCTCTCTCTCTCTCTCTCTCTCTCTCTCTCTCTCTCTCTCTCTCTCTCTCTCTCTCTCTCTCTCTCCCCCCTGTCCCCCGCCGTCTACACCCGATGCGTAGTTGAGTTCAGAGTTCAGAGTTGGGTGTACTGTGCTAGCTGTGCTCTAATGCTTCATAAGTAAAGGGACGGACTGGATGGGGTGAGAGTTGCACATTGTGTACTTTACTTTTTTAGTTTATTCTTCTATACTTTCTGTGATTTCGGAATTCATGCTTTGTTGGTGTCAGTTCATAACTCATTCTGATTTTTTTTTTTTTAATAAATCGTGATCTTGTATGCCAACATGGGCTGCAACATATCCTCTCATGCAATTCTTGGGGAAAGTTAGGACTTTGAGTTGCATCATGCAGAGATGTGCACTAAATAACTACACTTCTGCACTCTCCTCTCTCTCTCTCTCTCTCTCTCTCTCTCTCTCTCTCTCTCTCTCTCTCTCTCTCTCTCTCTCTCTCTCTCTCTCTCGCTCTCTCTTTCTCTCTCTCTCGCTCTCTCTTTCTCGCTCTCTCTCTCTCTCTCTCTCTCTCTCTCTCTCTCTCTCTCTCTCTCTCTCTCTCTCTCTCTCTCTCTCTCTCTCTCTCTCTCTCTCCTCTCCTCCCTCTCCCCATTTACCCATCTC
>BOPN01003952.1:35000-37500 GCA_017312705.2 Penaeus japonicus | reverse complement strand
GATACGAAACGAAAGAGAGAAGAAGGAATAACAAGAACACAAAACTTGATTGATAAAAAGAAAGAAAAAGAAAGAAAAATCAGGCATAAAGAAAAAAAACGACCATGAAACGTAGATCACGATAAAAAAAAAAAATCTGATGATTAGAAAATCAATCAAACGAAGAGATAGGAAAATAATTAAACGGAAGGAAAAAGGAATCATTATTAGGAAGGACACATAGAGACAGTTGAATAACGGATTTAACAAAGAACAGGAGATGAGGGGAATCGTGAAAGGAAACCGAAATTTTTTTTTCCAAGTGATTTGACGTTAGTGTTAATTAAGGGATAGTTGTGATAACAGAGATAATGACCCTCATTTAGGAAATTAGCGATAATAGTGTGGTATAGTGTTTTATGATATCGATACAATGTTTTTTTTTAATGGGATGTGTTTGTTTGCCTTTTTTTATATTGTTGTTATTTTGTCTTTCTCTCCCTTTTTCTCATTTTGGAGAGAGAGAGAGAGAGAGAGAGAGAGAGAGAGAGAGAGAGAGAGAGAGAGAGAGAAAGAGAGAGAGAGAAACAGACAAACATGAAAAGAAAAAAAAAATACAGAAGGAAAAAGATACATTTCCATTCTCTTTTCCAATCGTTCTTTCCCTCTATATGTTTCTTTTCTCTTTTCTCTCTCTTGGTTTCTCTTTCTTTTATCCCCTTCTTTTGTATCCATTTCTCTCCTATTTCCACTCATTCTTAACATCCTCCTTCCCATCCTTTCCTGTTTTTTTTTTGTTTTCTTTTTTTTTTTTGTCCTCTTATCCTTTATTTTTTTCCATCCTCGTATAGATTTGTCCAACTTCTTCTAATACCGTGAACAAACAAACAAACAAACAAAAAAAAAAACATATTCCTTAAACCAGAGTGAACGAATTCGTATGTACACATTCCGTACTTCATTCTAAAAGAGTTCTCATTACAGCGAATCGAATGTACAACCAAAGTAAGTGGATCTCAGTTTAATTTGGTTTATTATTATTATTATTATTATTATTATTGTTATTGTCATTGTTATCATTATTATTTTTTGTCTTTATTATTATTATCATTATCATATTTATCATTATTGCTTTTATTGTTATCATTATTGCTGTTGTTATTATTTTCATTTTCATTTTCGTTATCATTACTATTAACTTTTTTTATCATCGTTATTATCATTATCATCATCATCATTATGATTCTTGTTATCATAATTATCATTGTTATTGTTATTATTATCATTATTATTATCATTATTATCACCAATTATCTTCATTTGTTTTTGCTTTATATTTTTATTTTTATTTTTCTTCTGCGTATTTCTTGGGGAGTGCTTTTATTTCTTTGTCAATTTTGTTACATATGTATCCCCCTGAAGTTATGTTTCAATGGTGGATTAATTAGCTTATAAATTCCTTTATCTGTTACTATGTATACACATATATATATATATATATATATATATATATATATATATATATATATATATATATATATATATATATATATATATATATATATATATATATATATATATATATATATATATATATACATATATATATATAAGAATACATACGTATTATCATTTATATCGTCATTATCGACAGCATTATTACTTTCTCTGCCCTCTACCAAACGCACAATTTGTAACCCATTTTCTGTCTCTATTTCTCCTACTCCCTCCCCCTCCCTCTCTTGCATTATCAAGCCAGTTGCTTGACCCTCTCCCCCCTCCCCCCTCCCCTTCCTCTCTCCCCTTCCCCCTCCCCCTCCCTCTCGTCCTCCATCCTTTCCTCCCCTCTCCCCTCTCGCCCTTTTCCTCTCCCCGCCCCCACCTCCAC
The DNA here is from genome assembly GCA_017312705.2 of Penaeus japonicus. NCBI lineage: Eukaryota > Metazoa > Arthropoda > Malacostraca > Decapoda > Penaeidae > Penaeus > Penaeus japonicus. The sequence continues at coordinate 35,633 of BOPN01003952.1, read as the reverse complement.
CTCGCCTTTCTCATCCCCCCCCCCCACCCCTATCACCCTACCTATGATACCCAGACCCCTCGCCTGTGCCTCATAACTTCAATATGCATATTGTATGTCACCCTCATTCACCCTATATTCATATCAAGCTCCTCGTGTCTCTTCTCACACTCCCTCGTCACCCTGTCACTCTATTTTTTATTTCATTTTTTTTTTCCTTAACACTGCCCCTCTCCTAACACCCTCCCCCTCCCCCTCCCCTCCGCCCCATCCCCCCACTCACACGTCCGGCCACAAGCGAACGATACAATTAACCAAATGGAAGACGTCAGCTTTTATTTACCAGATGAAACAAAATTTGCATACTGTTTAGACTCTTTTGAAAGACCTTTTTTTTTAGGTGGGGGGGGGGGGTGGAGGGCTGTATGGCTTTTTCTCTCTCCCTCTTTTCCCCTCAGTTTCTCCCTCTTTCTCTTCTCCTCTTTGGTTTAGCTTTTTCTCTCTCTTCCCTTCTTTCCTTCTTCGTCTTCTTGACCCCCACCCCTTTGGTTTCTCCATCTTTCCCTTCCTCTTCCTCTCCTCCTCATCTCTCTGTCTCTCTGTTTCTCTTTTCTTCCCCATCTCATCCCTCCTATACTTATCATCTCTTTCACC
>BOPN01003952.1:25000-27500 GCA_017312705.2 Penaeus japonicus | reverse complement strand
CTGCTTTTCATTATCCTTGTTTTCTCCTTTATTGTCCTCTCCTCTCTCGCTTCTCTTTTTTACTTCCTGTCATGTTTTCTTCCTCTTTATTTTCCTCTTTTCTCTCTACTTTACCTCTTTTTTTTTCCTCTTTTTGTGGCCTTTTCTCACTTTCCAGATCCCTTCGGTTCGCGTTCCTCTTCTCTTTCCTCCTTTTCTCTTTTCTATTTCTCTTTTCCTTCCCCCTCCCCTTTCCTATTCCCCTTTCCATCCACCTCCCCTACTTCTTCCCCTTCCTCTTCCACACCTCTTCCTCCTTCCCCTCCCACTTCTCTTTCCCCTTTCCCTTCTCCTTCCCATCCCCTTCCCATTCCCTCTCCCTCCCCTTCCCTCCCCCTCCCCCCTATACCCTCCTCTGACCCTCGGGAACCAAACTTCAAGATGACTGTGATGTCTCTAGTGGTCGTGGACATTTACGTGTGTACGTGTTTGTGTGGGTATATGTGTGTCTGTGTGTGTTCGTGTGCTTGCTTGTTTATTTATGCTTTATATATATTTGGGTTGTGTGTTGGCTTGTAGCTGCGTTTCTGTAAGGGTATATCTGGAATACTAGACACGTAATAACATACTACTATAGCTGTAATTCCATACATGTGTTCAGTGTACAGTAAACACATATATGTGATATATGTATATGTATATGTATGTATGTGTATATGTATATATATATATATATATATATATATATATATATATATATACATATATATCTGTTATGAATATACCATCAAGTGACACATGTGGCCACACACTAACATACAGAACAAGCCCAATGTATAACATATAAATTCTAGCACATGTGCTCCGAGAGACTGGTATGGAAAAAGGCTGGATTTCGTGTGTCAAGAAAAGGCAACGCAAGTGTCGCTGACCAAGTACACGAGATGATTATCAATTGCCTTTGGGTAATTGATCAGTTTAATGGTTGTCTGGCAATTAATCATCTGGTGGTTGGTGATGTGAGAGGAATTGATCGGAATTCTTTTCCAATTATATTCGTCCTCTTTTTTACAGAGAGAGAGAGAGAGAGAGAGAGAGAGAGAGAGAGAGAGAGAGAGAGAGAGAGAGAGAGAGAGAGAGACGAGAAAAGAGACAGAGAGGAATGAAACGAGAAAGAGAGAAAAGATGAAGAAAAGCGAAATGAAAAGGAGAGAGAAACGAGAGAGAGATAGAGATAGAAAGCGAGAAGAGAGAGAGACAGAGGCAGAGACAGAGACAGAGACAGAGACAGAGACAGAGGCAGAGACAGAGACAGACAGACAGAGTAGGGAAAAGAGAGGAGGAGAGAGAGAGAAAGAAAGAAAAAAGTAATGGATTAAAAAAGAAAAGAAAGAAAAAAAAACTTTTTCATTTTTTACGACTACTAGAATTGGCCTGAATGGAGCTCCCACGCGTGAAAGGGAGGACGAGAATGACAGAGTAAAGGAAGGAGAGGAGGAGGAGAAGAAGAAGAAGAAGAAGAAGAAGAAGAAGAAGAAGGAAAGGAGAAGGAAGAGGAGGAGGAGGAGGGGCAGAAAATGAGAAGAAGGAGGAAGAGCTCTTGCAGAAGAAGAGGAGGAGGAGGAGAATGATAATAATAAGAAGAAGGTGGAGGGGGAAAACATGACTAACGATAATTATGAATACTCAACAGTCAAGTAAATGTATTTAGAGACAAATTAAGAGACAAATAGATGTACAAATAGACCTCAGAGAACTCGAGAAGGCTGTGCAACGGTTGATAGGCAGTGCTTTACGGGCGCTGTGCCTTTATCCCTACCCCTACCCCCCCTGCTGACTTATACCCACTACCCCTTCCCCTTTCCCTCCTATCCTCCCATCTCCTTTCCCCTCCTGGCCTCCTACCCCTGTCCCCCCCTTCCTTCTAACTCATATCCCCCTTTTCTCCTACCACTCCTTCTTGCAACCCTTACCCTCCCTCTTCACCCCTACCCCCCTCCCTCTTGCTTCCCTACCCCTTCCTTCTTGCCCCCATCCCCCCCCCCCCCTTCCTCCATCCCCTTTTAAGTCCTACGCCTTCCTTCTTCCATCCTACACCCCCCTATCCTCTCCCCCATCCCCCCTTCCCTCCCCCCCTTCCTCTCTTTCTTTCTTTCTTTCTTTCTTACAAATAAATATTGACTTCGAAAGAAGGAAAAGTTGCTTGGGCAGTCATGCGTTTTTAGCAAAAGTTATTTGTTTGTGCTGTTTGCGTTTGTTGATAATATTGATGATTGCTGTTGCACAACAGGCTTTGCTGTAACAGAGTAAATATTAACCATCAGACCTATGCAAATATCCATGCACATAACTGGTGGCGAATACCTGCATGTTATAAATCGATAGTCTCGCAATAGCAACAGACCAGCTAATCCTCTCTCTCTCCCTGTCTCTCTCTCTATTATATATATGTGTGTGTGCGTGTGTGTGTGTGTGTATGCATGTATATATGTATGTATATATGTATGTATGTATGTATGTA
>BOPN01003952.1:20000-22500 GCA_017312705.2 Penaeus japonicus | reverse complement strand
TTTCTCTCTCTCTCTCTCTCTCTCTCTCTCTCTCTCTCTCTCTCTCTCTCTCTCTCTCTCTCTCTCTCTCTCTCTCTCTCTCTCTCTCTCTCTCTCTCTTTCTCTCTGTCTTTCTCTCTCTCTCTATCTATCTATCTATCTATCTATCTATGTGTGTGTGTGTATACATATGTTTGTGTGTGTGTGTGTGTGTGTGTATGTGTGTGAGAGAGAGAGAGAGAGAGAGTGTATGCGCCAAGCATGTATATATTCAAATATAAATTCCAAAGAAAAAGTGTCAGCCAAAAATGGCCCATGCATTTTAAATCCTTATTCTTATATATGTATAACAATAAAGTTTACGTCAATACAAATCAGTCCCAGCACCGGGGAACCTCAGGCCTTGTCATCTGTAAATCGCCTGGCCGCCATTGTGAACGTGTCACTAAATTATCTTTACTGTAGACACACCAAGACCGTAAAGTAATTCAAAACAAGAAGTCTTATACATCGAAGACGAGTGCATAAAATGGGCGACCTTTCCACCCTGCCGCATGCGTCTCCACTACTGCGACGGCCTTTGTTGCCATTTACGCTCTTTTTAGGGGGTCCCAATACGACTCTTGTAGCTGTCACTGGCGGGAACTTTTCTTCTTTTTCTTTTCTTTTTTTTTTCTTGTGTGTGTATTTTGTGTTTACGTTTTCGTTTTTTTTTCTGGTTTCTTTTACTGATTACTTGTTTCTTTGTTTTTGCTCTTCTGGTCCTGTTTTCTTTCATTTTCTTTCTCTATCTCTATGTGTCTATCTCTCTTTTTTTATCTCTGTTTTTGCCCTGTTTTCTTTTTTCCTCTCTCTCTTCTTTCTCGAGGCTTTCTTTCTTTCTTACTCGTTCTCTCTTTATCTATCTATCTATCTCCATTTCTCATCAGTTTTATTTCTCCCTCTTCGTGTCCTTCTTAGCCTTCCTTAAAGTATAAACAACATTTGAAACTATCGTGTGGGGATAAGTTAGCATGCAAAGGCAACGCAGATACTGAAAAGGTCAATGCGAGAAGAAACAGAAGATACGAGAGAAAGGGTAAAGGTCTTTTGATTAATTCGTGATTTAAAAAAATAATAAAGGTTAAAATCAAACTAAACTAGAAACTAAGTGAAACTAAAAAATGATAATGAGGACAAAAAACAATACCAATACCGAATAAATCATTATTTTATCACTAAGGTCGGCGAAACAACACGGAAGAAGACAAACAGAGGAGGTAGAGGGATGGAATTAAAGATGTTTTAAGATCAAGGGAGTTGACAGAATAAGGAGTGGGCGATGGACAGCGTGGGCAAGCCGCGTCAGAAACGCTAACCTCATGTAAACATTGTTAGTCAATCATTATAATGATTATGACTATTATCATTACTATTATTGTCATTATTATTATTATCATTATAATCATTATCCTTATCATTCCTATTATTATGAATGTTGTTGTTGTTTTTGATATCATCATCAATATTATTATTATTACTATCATTATCAACACCATTATCATTACCATTACGATCATCATCATTATCTTTAGCATTGTTCTTCCAATCATCCTCATCAATATCATTTTCGTCACGAGAGACTATTGGCACAAAAAAAAAAAAAAAAAAAAAAAAAAAAAAAAAAAAAAAAAAAAAAAAAAAAAAAAAAAAAAAAAAAACAGTGACGCAAAGGAAAGCGCGGAGGGTGGATAACGACCGTAAAACCAGCGGTTGGCCAAAGTATTCCGCCATCCCATCAACCTGTTCCCAAAGAGGTGAAGAGATCCGGGCGAAGTATCTCAACATTGACCATGAAGTTATATGAGTTTGAGGGCAGGTGGGGATGGGGGTGGGGGTGGGGGGATGAGGGGGAGGGGGGAGGGGAGGTAGAGGGTAGAGGGCTGGGAGGAAATCTGCCATCATCCCCGTCTTTCCATAACCCCACCCTACCCCCTCCTTACCCCTCTCTTCCCTCCCCTCCCCTCCCCTCCCCTCCCCTCCCCTCTTGACCACTCTTCTTCTTATCCTGTCCCCTCATCATCCCCCTCTCCCTTGATGCTATAAACGTCCCTCTTCAAAGCTATGGAATTTGGTGTGTCATTAAGCAATTTCTCATCAAATCACTAATATTCCGCTATTAGCAAGGGGGGAGAAGGGAGGAGAGGAGGGGAGAGGAGGTCATTAGAGGTCATATATATCCAGTCCCCCCCCCCCCACCCTACACTCCCTCTTCACCTCCTCCTGTTCTCCTCATTCGTCACCTTTTCTTCTTCCCTCCCTCCTCCCTCTTCCCCCTTCTTCCCCCCTCCTCCCTCTTTTTCCCTCCCTTCTCTCTCTCCCTCCTCTCTCGTCAACCATGTCCTCCCTCTTCACTCTTCCTCCCCTCTCCCCCTCCCCTTCCTCGTCCTCTTTCTCCCCTCCCTTTCCTCGCTCTCTTTTCCATTCCTCTTCCTCGCCCTCTTCCCCCCCCCCCCCTTTCCCCTTCCCACTCCTCGCCCTC
>BOPN01003952.1:0-7500 GCA_017312705.2 Penaeus japonicus | reverse complement strand
GTAACTCAAATTTTCTCCATTTGTTGCTTTACCCGTCATCCTTTAAGACGTAAAAAACAGAGTTGTAACCCCGTGATAACTTTTAACCTCCCCCAACCACTATTTCTACAATGATATCCTAATCATACTAATCCCATCTACCCTTTTTGCAGGTCGTACTGGTCCTGGGACACCTACGACCACAGTACGTGTTTAGTCACTCCCGCAAGAACCCTCCTCAGCTGATGGGTCTCGTTGCCCTGGCCATCGCTCTCCCTCCGCCGTCAGTGCATGAAGTCAGGCTCGAGTCTGACATGTTCGTCACGAGGATCACCTTCGACTTCAGAATAGCACACTGTGAACCCAAGTAAGGAGCTAATGATGCTTGTCTTGATACCCCCTCGTTGTATATAGTATAAAGAGGGTAATGTTTGATTTATTTCCTTTGATTTTGTAGACGTTTTGATACATTTTAGATTTTCGTGAAAGGCTAATTAGAAAAGAGGAATATGATTTCGTTAGATTTCACGGATTTTTCATACAGTCAACCAATCACAAGTAACTCAAGTAACAAAAGATATAATCCCAAGAACATAACCCCCACCCAAAAAAAAAGAAAAAAAAAAGGATAATACCAAAACTATTCAAAACTACTGTATATAAACTCCTTCCACTTACCTATTCCCGCTCTCCCCTCACTCACCCCCCCTCCCTCTCTCCCTCCTCCTGCAGAGTAACCGACCTTCTGGACTACACCGCCGACGAACTCCAGGGGCGCTCCTTGTACTCGCTCTGCCACGGCCAAGACGTCGAGAAGCTCCGCAAGACCCACGTCGACTGTAAGTCTGGCCTGCTGTTCGGAGTGGAGCGGGATTTGCGTGATTGAGTGGATACACATGTTGGGTTATGTTGGGACTGGATATGGGTTTAGGATGGATTGTAGATTGTCCGAACGGTTTTGACTTATTCAGATAGACATATAAAAACACACTTACACACACACACATTCATACTTACACTCACACTCACACGCACATGCATACGCACACGCACACGCACACGCACACGCACACGCACACGCACACGCACACACACATACACACGCATAAACACACAAACACACACAAATACTGGTTTATGATTAGAAAAAAATATATATAAAAAATAAACAGTATAAGAAAAAAGTACATAAGTAAAAGACAAGGAACGACAGAAATAGATGAACAGTAATACACGACATCGATAAAGAAAACACTCAATATAAAAAGCTAAACGTCTTGACCTTCTTGCAGTGATCCAGAAAGGTCAGGTCATGAGTCCCTACTTCCGGATATTGAACAAGACCGGCGGCTACACGTGGATGCAGACCTGTGCCACCGTTGTTATCAACAGCAAAAACGGCGACGAGCAGAACATCATCTGCGTTAACTACATTATAAGGTGAACAGGCAGCCATTTCGTAAACTTTCTTGGGCTGTATTATTTCGACTTCTATTGCTGGTTCATCGGTAGTTTTTCTTTAAGATTATATATATATATATATATATATATATATATATATATATATATATATACATATATATATATCTTTTTTTTTTACGTTTATGTATATTTTATAACGGTTTGATTAGTGATGGAACCGTTTTGAATAAGAGGAAGATTTTTTTTCCAAGTTAATGAGTAAAGGGAAAACTAATTCAGTTTTTAGTAAGGTACAATAAAGCAAGTTCATGTAACGAGAAGTCTATCTCAGAGAGAAAGGAAGCAAAAATAATTCATGTAGCTCAAAATCTGTCTTTAAAAACAAGAAAATGGTAGCTTATTCATGCTCCCCATAACACACTTATAATTGAGAGAGAAAAAAAAGATTAGTGCAACCCAAAGATCGCCTTTACCCCCCCAAAAAAAAAATATATATATATATATAATAATGATAATAATAATAATAATAATAATAATAAATAATAATAAAAAATAATTAGTTAATTAATAATAATAATAATAGATAAGAATAAATGAATGAATAAATAAATAAATAAATAAATAAATAAATAAATAATAAATAATAATAAAAAAATATATATATATGACCCAAAATACTATAAACAATAATTTAAAAAATCATGCCACCTAAAAGCAAAACCTTGAAAGCAAAAAAAGCAAATCGAATACCTTTGTGACCTTCTTCCCTCTCGACAGCGGGGCCGAATACGACAGCGTGGTGCTTGACCAGACCCAGCTTGACCCCGCCCTGGCCAACATGAAGTCAGACGACCTGGACTACCCCAACAGCGCCACGCCAGAACCCTCAGGTTAGTAAGCTTAAATCCTTTTGTATCTATCACCCTTTGAACGAACATCACTTTTCCTTCCTGTACATAGGGGATAGGCGATTTTATGAAGTAGAAATTCCACTGAAATAATGAAAAAAAAGAAGAAAAACAAAAAACTCCCAACCATTAGCCAAGATCCACGTCAGCTGTAAGCACCCCTTAAAAATCTCCCCCCCTCCCTCCTCCCTCCCCCCCGCAGAAGCGAGCTCGGGCGTCGTGGGTGAAGATACCAGCGGCTCGCCCAGGTCCTCCGCCAACACCACGGGCGGAGGTGGCACTCAGGGGGGCACTCGCTCGCCCTCTGGCACGTCGGAGGCCATCCCGACTGCACTCCGAGGTACTCCCAGTATTCCCTTAGACGGGTCTCAGATTAAGACGGAGGTAATAACAACGTGATTAACACTTCATTAACATCGGGTTAGGTGACGGTTCGATCGCGCTGCTGAAGCCAGGGAACACTCGCCTCTTTTGGCAACTCTCTGTCTGTCTTGTCTGTCTGTCTGTCTGTCTGTCTGTCTGTCTCTCTCTCTGGTCCGTATGTATGTCTTTGTCTGTGTGTGTGTGTGTGTGTGTGTGTGTGTGTGTGTGTGTGTGTGTGTGTGTGTGTGTGTGTGTGTGTGTGTGTGTGTGTGTGTGTGTGTCTCTCTCTCTCTCTCTCTCTCTCTCTCTCTCTCTCTCTCTCTCTCTCTCTCTCTCTCTCTCTCTCTCTCTCTCTCTCTCTCTCTCTGTTATAAAGGTGTATGATTATTTAGTGTCTTTTTGTTGTTTCTTGTTTTCTTTAGTAAATTTAATTTGTTTTTTGTTTTCTTAAGCTTCGATTAATTGTTATAATGCCATAGAACAAAAAGACACTGGATTCAAATATCCTTTTCTCTTTCATTCAAACATTCGAAAGAATACAGCCTAAACTCCACACACATCATAATGATATATGTAAATGATAAATTAACGATTAAACAGATAAATACAAAAATGTAAAAAGGGTAAAAGATCTCTGGCTTCAGCAAAATTTGGCGAATGTGATTCTTCCCGGCATCTCATCTTTCTCTAAAATTGTTAAGTGATTCGATAAAGGAATTAGATATCCAAATTACTGAATTATTATAATCACCTTCTCTAGTGATTTAACCTCACGAAGGATAAATTGTTTGTCTTTACTTCTGATCCAACAAGAGTCCAGACTCCAATGTTTTTCAATGTCCAGTCACTCGTTTTAGTTTCTTTGGTCTAAATCATCAAGGAAGATGCAAGGAAGAGTCATAAGGGCTAGAGGCTGGTAGAGTGTTTGTGCTTTTGTAATACGCTAAGTAGGTAGTTAGATGTTGATGCTAACCAGTGCTAACAAGGCTCGGTGCTTACTAATTTACTAACAGAACTAACCATTGTGTCGGAAGTTATCATACTTTTAGAATTTTATTTATATTAGTCGAGTTAGTGATGTTGCTTAAATGTTTCATTAATCACTAGTGTGCTTTCATTGCGGGCGTCGCATTGGCGCCCCTGCTCCCCGGCCTCAACACGCCGTCTGACGAGATCTATGTTGCAGGCCCCTGGCGGCCTATTGACTCCGATGGTGAATGCTGACATCGCAGAGGAGTCTCGCGGAGGGTGCGAGGGCGCGCCGTCCCCTGGCCGGCACTCTGCTCCCCCAGTGTCCACGCCCGGGACACCCCACGCCCGCGCCACGCCCATGCTCACCACCACTCCTCTGGAGGCATCACCCGGAGCCACAGTCGCGCCCACAAGGAGTGATGAAGGCACCGTCAGAGACCTGGAGGCCGCGATGACCAGACACCTGCCTGACGACCCCACCGACTTCTCGACGGACGCCCTGCTGAAGGGCGGCGCTACGTCTGTTGCGGGCGGAGGCGCAGGCCAGAGGCCAACCATCCAGTACGTCGGAGGCACTAGCAGCCAGCAGGCGTCAGCAGGCCTCCCAGCATCCACGCTGCTGAGGCAACTGTACGCTAGCAGGGAGAGCGTCATCCGCTCGTCGGTTCAAAGGTCGTACTACTCCGACGTGGGATCGGCTCTGCCCACGCCGCCGGGCTCGGAGACCTACCAGGACACCATGTTCAACAAGGGCCACGACTTCCCCTACCCCGGCGGAGGCCTGGCGGGCACCGGCTACCCCGACTACCACTCCGCCATGACTCCGCCCTCCAGCGTGTCCCCGCGAGAGAAAATGGCCGGGGACTGTGGCGACTTGAGGGGAGCGTCGGGGACCTACCTGGGGGAGGGCGGAGGCATGCCCGCCCAGCCAGTGCCTCTCAAACCACAGGTGTACTCCTACGGGTCATCCGGAGTGCCGCTGGATTCCTCCGCGTACTCCACTCCGCTCACAGACCAAGCAGGCCTCTACACGCCCTCCAGCTTTCACCTGTACCACTCCAACACCACCAAGACAGCCACCTCGTACGACAGCTTGCGTCCGGGCGGCACGTGGTACGCCCCGTCGTCATAGCACCAGTAGGGAGGCCGACCTAGCAGTACTCGTTGTGCAGGCAGCCGTTCGTGCTCTGAGACTGCCAGCGTAGCAGATGGAAGTTGGTCGAGTCGCGGCCGCTAGAGTGTCGAAACACTCGCGGTTCCTGTCGGTAACTGACCGCGCGTTCATCGCTTTGAGGATGCAGTGAAATTCTGAGTTGTTGCACACTCCGGCCGGCGCCACCGTGACCCTTTGCAACCACACAAAAAAAAGGTATTTAAAAAAATCATCTAAAAAAAAAGAAAGGAAAAGTGACCTGTGACACTGTCTATTCTCCAAGCAGTATTTTATTATCAGTATGCCTTGTTGTGCATCATTACCTCCTACAACAAACCACGACCCTCTCGCACTCGTGTGACCGTGGCCCCCTCCTCCGTCTGCGAGTGAGGAGCCAAGATGGAGTGTATGTTTTCTACAGCTCTGTTTGTCTGTCTTCCACGGGCTCCCCTGGATACATATCGCTGCTGTTTCTCCACGTTGTAGCCAGGCTATAAAGGAAAAACTGGTACCAGTGATTCTTTCATTTTGGAGGTGAACTAAGCTCATGGGAATGAGTTAAAACATATCCGCACGTCTGAATCTGTCATTGTAGGGCCTGAGGAGTTTTTTTTTTTTTTTTCTTTCTTTTTTCAGTCAACCCACTTAGAGTAATATATTGTCATATTATAAGAATAATTATAGTAATTTCAAGTTCTGGGCAGTAGGTGCTCTTTTAAATAGGCCGTCTTGACTCCTATTGACTTTAATTCCCTAGGATTTAGGACTAACAAAAGAGTGGAAAAGGTAAATTGTAAATTTACGAATCGAATTGTGCAAAAAGCAACTACAATCATCCGAATGATAGTTACACATGGCTTAGTTTTTTCTTACTGAATGTTCAATTTTATAAATGCATATAAAAAGAATGACTCATTGACTAGAATGACTGTTGATGATACTGTAACATAAGTGTGTATTCAGTGTTCTGTAAGAAAATGATGATAATCATTACCCCCAAAAAAAAATTATTACGAATATTGGAGCCATGCTGGTTAGTGTAATTATAACTCCTTAGATATTCGTAAGCACTGCAGCTCAGCAACACCTATGTCATATGGAAGTCTCAGATTATGGAGCAAAAAATATATATCTATATATATTGAATTCTGAGTGCAATATTGAGGTTGTCGAAGAAGAAAAAATAACGTAAAAAAGAGTAAAAAAAAAAAATGTTTGTGAATATCACCATTACCATATCGCAGAAGTAATATAAGTTTGTGTTCCCATGTATCCAAAAGATTAACACAATTAATTGAAAGGTAATGTAAGATATTGTAAATAATTTAATGGTAAAGACATGTTCTTTTTTTTTCTTTTGAATTTATGGTGCTTTTGAGAAAATAATAAAAAAGAACTTTCTGTGAACCACCTGCTTAGTATGAACTGCAGAGGCTGAGCAGAGTTTGATCCATTCTGTTTTTTTGTTTGTTTGTTTTCTTTCTTTTGATTGTGTACATAGCTCTGTCTGATTATTATTTAACTACTTAATGTTTAGCGATTAAGTCCCCATCACTGCAGACTGTAGTGAAGCAATGGCTAAGAATTATGAATCTCAAGTTAAACGTATTCTCTCGTAAATTTATATTATATATATATATCCTGTATAACAGTGGCGAGCGAGACAGTTCACGATAGTTTAGTTGTCGAGGGGAATAGAGGTTGTTTATAACGAATTCTTGAATGTATACGAAAAGAAGGGTTGAATTTTCTAAAGTTTGTTTCCGGTAATTTTTTTTTCTTTCTTTCTTTTTTTTTGTTGATCGCATCCTTCATACATATATTGAAATTTTTAGTTTAAAATCATAGTATTCAACTACATATAGCCAAACACACATTTACATACGTAAAGAATAATCTACACTTATTTAGAAATATGGATGACAGATAAGCCTGGAAGATAAATATTAACTGGTTTTATTCATTTGTATGATTATTGTTAATGGCATTATTATTATCATTATCATTATATTTATCATTGATATTATTGTTACCAGTGCTACCATTATTTTTGCTAATGGTAATTATTGCCATTATTAACTTTCATAATTATTATCGGCACTTTCACTGCTGTTCATTTAGCAGCTTTGATGATATTAATATTTATTTTACTGTCATTACCAAGGTATTTGCTATTATCGTTATCGTTAGCATTACCATCAGTATTGCTATTATTCTGATTTTATTATGATTATTATCATTATTATTATTATTATTAGCGTTATCGTGATCATACCATCATCATTCTGTGTGTGTGTGTGCCTGTGTGAATTGTCTCTCTCGCCATACTGGAAATGTCTTCAGTCTCATACACTAACCCCCCTAACGATTATATTTTTTTTCTATCATTTCTTTTAGGTATAATTTGCATATCAAGAAAAAGAACCCTCTCCCTGCTCATTATGTTTTAGTTTAGGGACGTTAGTAAATATTTATCGATAATGAGTGTTGGTTAGAGTGAATGGGAATAGTTTGGAAGAAAAGGAATATGATATATCTGTAAACACATGTCCAAAACGTGCCCGGCGTGTTCCCATTGCTTACAGCCCTGATTATCACCCTTAAGAACGTGTGGCGCATTTTTTTCGAATCCTTTTCCTCATTTTGCTGATTTTTTGTCGTTTTTTTTTTTTTTTTTTTTTTTTTTTTTTTTTTTTTTGTTTG
>BOPN01003951.1:140000-141349 GCA_017312705.2 Penaeus japonicus | reverse complement strand
ATTGGCTAGCATTTCTGTTTGCATCTACAATATCTATCCCCTTAACCCTTTGAACAATGCCAAAACTAGTTTTCTTAATTATTTCATATTAATAATGCTGATGATGGTAATGGAAATCAGATTTAAAGATTCCAAAAAAATTAATTAGTCTTCACAGCCCAAGAGGTAGAAGGTAGAAAGGTAGAAGAAAAAATAAAAAAGGCAATATGTGTGTAAGATAGTGTGGTATTTTAGCATCTAAATATAGATATAAATGGTTGAGTTAACCCACTGATGTTTGGGTCACACATCTCCACTAAAGTTTTATTAAAAACAAAATTATTTCACATGAAATGCTCTGCATGTGTTTAGTCAGCTCCTAGGCCTCTTTTATTTACTCCATCTCTTTAATTTTTTTGAATCTTTAAATCTTATTTACTACCATCAGCATTATCAATAATATAATCATTGCTAAAAAAAACTTAAAAAATAAAAATAACAACATATAAAACTTTTTCCCTCCCTGAAAATTCAATAAATAGGGTAAGGTCAGGTAGGCCTAGTAATTGGCTTGATCCTTAGTCTGTTAACACCAGGTGACAAGATATTACGTCGAGTGGTGGAAGGACTGGCTGCCGGGGATGAGATATTTTGTCATGGCTATCTTCCTGGCCTGTGTGCTGGGTGATCGAGCACTTAGCGCTTGGCTGCGGCGAGAGTGGGCGAATAGCCTAAGGCGCTAGGCTTACGCATTTGAAAACATCCCAGCGTTTCGACCATTTGGAGCCAAAATGGCCCTGTCAGAAATGGGTTAAGGCCAAGTAAAGACAATGCTGGGGTTCCTGTAGTCCAACCTTTTGAAGGAAATTCTATCTTAAAATAAATATAGTTCTGGGGGTAATAAACCATAGTTAAAACCTGGAAAAAAAAAAAAAAAAAAAAAAAATCATATGTAGCGACCCTATTCATCTTTGCCATGTTTCTGGACCACCCAAGAAAGTTGTCCTTATATGTACACATTTACCTAATCAATTTCTTACTTGGCCTTCTTCATCATATGCCTGGTCTCTTGATATAAACCCATGCCAACCTAGTCTAGCCTTAGCAAGGTACTGCAATAACCCAATGGGCCCAAAAATGGCAGTCTTTCCAAACGAGCTGAAGTGTGGATGACCTACCCACATTCTCAGTAGCTTTCAAGTGACCAAAATGGCAAGAGAATGATCATAACAAAAGCAAAGCAAAGGAGATCACACACACCTCCATTCCCAGTGATATAGGAACAACACCATCGTCCTGAGCATGGAGGATCCAGACAGGAATGGGAATATTGCCGATGTGCTTCTCGTTCTCGAACATGATGCCGCTCT
>BOPN01003951.1:112500-122500 GCA_017312705.2 Penaeus japonicus | reverse complement strand
TTCAACAACGAATTCAGCTCTAAATCAAATAATAAAACCACTTAAGTTTACATTTTTGTGTGTGCCCCTTTTTTCCCTTTCTAGTCTTCCGTCAGAGAATTAATCTAAGTAAGAATCTCATATAATAAGGAATCTTTTGATAGAATCATGCATCTACGACCTAGTGTTCGGACATCACTGACATACATACACTATCCTCTACCTTCTTCTCTCGTAAACCGCACTGTACTTTTGGGATACAGTGCAGTGCATCATACCTTGTGTTAGAGACATTAGCTAAATTTATCATAACTTGTGTTAGAGACATTAGCTAAATTCATCATAACTTGTGTTAGAGACATTAGCTAAATTCATCATACCTTGTGTTAGAGACATTAGCTAGATTCATCATACCTTGTGTTAGAGACATTAGCTAAATTCATCATACCTTGTGTTAGAGACATTAACTAATTCATCATACCTTGTGTTAGAGACATTAGCCAGATTCATCATACATTGTGTTAGAGACATTAGCTAGATTCATCATACGTTGTGTTAGACACATTAGCTAGATTCATCATACCTTGTGTTATATATCTATCTATCTCTCTCTCTCTCTCTCTCTCTCTCTCTCTCTCTCTCTCTCTCTCTCTCTCTCTCTCTCTATATATATATATATATATATATATATATATATATATATATATTTATTTATTTATATATATGTATTTATGTATGTATCTATCTATCTATCTATCTATCTATATACATATATATATATGTGTGTGTGTGTGTACATATATATATATATATATATATATATATATATAGATATAGATATATATATATATATATGTATATATAAATAAATTAATATATCTATATCTATCTATCTATCTATCTATATATATATATATATATATATATATATATATATACATATATATATATACATATATATATATATATATATATATATATATATATATATACATATATATATATATATATATATATATATATATATATATATATATATATATATATATATATATATATATATAGAGAGAGAGAGAGAGAGAGAGAGAGAGAGATAAATAGATAGATAGGTAAATATACATACACACACACACACACACAAACACACACACAACCCCACTTACGCCCAAAACACATACCTCGAAACATTTCACAGAGCCCCAGCTGCCCCCCCCCCCCGTAGGCTCCTGTCCACAAGGCTGTTCAACTCAAGGCCAAAGGTTCAATCCAGTGATCTTAGTTCAGTCTCTGAAAAGAGGTTCACGGAGAACAATAAGCCACGCCCCTTGGGGAACGACAGAGTTCAAGGTTACTTAGAGACGAGTTCATATAATAGACACGCGAGTCTGATGTATGTTGTTGTATTATGTAATGTCGGCTGTTTGTTGTGTTATTGTTGTTTCCAAGATATGTTTTTGATTTTAAGATATAAGGATGTTGTTTGTTTTGATATTATGATCTTACGGGTTAGATGTATGTATGTAAGATATGTGGAGTGTTTTATTAATTCTGTTATGTGTACGTTACTGTGTTTGTGTTTTTTTTTGTGATTCATATGTTGTTTGTTTTGATATGTGTGATCTTATGAGTTAATGTTAGATGTGAGGACAATGTTATGGATGCAAAATTAGAGTCGAAATTGGCTATTGGTAAGATGATGTGAATTTACAAATCTTAATGAATTTTCTTTATTACCAAAGTGTTATTCGATAGATATGTTTTATGTTATATGTGGTCGGATGTTTTTTTCATTGTTGATGACAGTTTTACACACACACACACACATGTATATATATGTATATATATATATATATATATATACATATATATATAGATAGATAGATAGATAGATAGATAGAGAGAGAGAGGGAGAGATAGATAGATAGATAGATAGAGAGAGAGAGAGAGAGAGAGCGGGAGAGGGCGAGATAGATAGAGATAGAGAGAGAGATAGGGAGAGATAGATAGCTAGATAGATAGACAGACAGAGAGGGAGAGATAGATAGATAGATAGAGAGAGAGAGAGAGAGGGAGAGAGAGAGAGAGAGAGAGAGAGAGAAAGAGGGAAAGACAGATAGATAAATAGAATAGATAGATAGATAGATAGATAGATAGAGATAGACAGAACAAAGCGGTCTCTAACATGTCCCTCACAGAAGCAAGCATCGTAAAAGCCATATCGCACGAAACAAGGTCACGCAGCAAAGGTCGGCGTGGGTCTTCAGTCTGCTGCGGCTTGTGGTTGTCTTGCCGCGATGTCCTGGTAGAGGGAGAGAGAGCACCTTATGTGTTGGTGAGAGAGAGAGATCACTCAATATATTTGTACGTGAGAGATAAATTAATGCATAGGTGAGAGAGAGATAGAGCACTTGATGCATTGGCGAGAGAGATAGAACACTTGATGCATTGGTGAGAGAGAGCGCTTAATGTATTGGTGAAAGAGATAGAGCAATTAATGTATTGGAGAGAGAGAGAGAGAGAGCAATCAATGCATAGGTGAGAGAGAGAGAGAGAGCACTTAATGTATTGGTGAAAGAGAGAGAGCACTTACTGTATTGGTCTTCCTCTCTTTCTCTCTCGTCTGTCTATCTGTCTCTCTGTCTTTGTCTGCACTGCTCTCTCTGTTTCTCTGGCTGCCTTTCTCACACTCACTCTGTTTCCCTGTCTGTTAGTTTGTCTTTTTCTTCTCTCTCTCTCTCCCACTCACTCTCTACCCTCCTCTCTTTCTTCCCTCTCTCCCCCTCTTTCTTTCTCTCTCTCCCTCTCTCTCTTTCCTCCATTCTCTTTCTGTCTCTCTCTTTCCTCCATTTTCTCTTTCTGTCTCTCTCTTCCTCCATTCTCCCTCTCTGTCTCTCTCTTTCCTCCTTTCTCCCTCTCTCTCTTTCCTCCATTCTCTCTCTCTGTCTCTCTCTTCCTCCACTCTCCTTCTCTGCCTCTCTATTTCCTCCATTCTCCCTCTCTGTCTCTCTCTTTCCTCCTTTCTCCCTCTCTCTCTTTCCTCCATTCTCTCTCTCTGTCTCTCTCTTTCCTCCATTCTCCCTCTCTGTCTCTCTCTTCCTCCATTCTCTCTCTCTCTGTCTTTCTCTTTCCTCCATTCTCCCTCTCTGTCTCTCTCTTCCTCCACTCTCCTTCTCTGCCTCTCTATTTCCTCCATTCTCCCTCTCTGTCTCTCTCTTTCCTCCATTCTCCCTCTCTGTCTCTCTCTTCCTCCATTCCACTCTCTGTCTCTCTCTTTCCTCCATTCTCTCTCTCTGTCTCTCTCTTTCCCCTCCATTCCTCTCTCTGTCTCTCTCTTCACTCCATTCTCCCTCTGTCTCTCTCTTTCCTCCATTCTCCTCTCTGTCTCTCTCTTCCTCATTCTCCCTCTCTGTCTCTCTCTCTTCCCTCTCCATTCTCTCTCTCTGTCTCTCTCTTTCCTCCATTCTCCCTCTCTGTCTCTCTCTTCCTCCATTCTCCCTCTCTGTCTCTCTCTTTCCTCCATTCTCCCTCTGTCTCTTTCCATTCTCTCTCTGTTTCTCTCTTCCCCCCATTCTCCCTCTCTGTCTCTCTCTTTCCTCCATTCTCTCTCTCTGTCTCTCTCTTCCCCCCATTCTCGGGAGAGAGAGAGAGAGAGAGAGAGAGAGAGAGAGAGAGAGAGAGAGAGAGAGAGAGAGAGAGAGAGAGAGAGAGAGAGAAGGTGGGAAAGACAGATAGATAAATAAAGATAGATAGATAGATAGATAGATAGATAGAGATAGACAGAACAAAACAGTCTCTAACATGTCCCTCACGAAGCAAGCATCGTAAAAGCTTCCTTATCGCACGAGCAAGGTCACGCAGCAAAAGGTCGGCGTGGGTCTTCAGTCTGCTGCGACTTAACGAGGATTTGTCTTGTCGTGGTCTTCGCAAGAGGGGGAAAAAGAAAGAGAGAGATAGAGCAATTAATGCATAGGTGAGAGAGAGAGAGAGAGAGCAATTAATGCATAGGTGAGAGAGAGAGAGAGAGAGAGCAATTAATGCATAGGTGAGAGAGAGAGCAATTAATGCACAGGTGAGAGAAAGAGAGAGAGAGAGAGAGAGAGCACTTGGTGTATTGGTAAGTGAGAGAGAGCGCTTAATGTATTGGTGAGAGAGAGAAAAAGCACTTAATGCATTGGTGAGAGAGAGAGAGAGAGAGCACTCAATGTATTGGTAAGAGACAGAGAGCAATTAATGCATAGGTGAGAAAGATAGAGCACTTTATGTATTGGTGAAAGAGAGAGAGCACTTAATGTATTGTTAAGAGAGAGAGAGAGAGCATTTAATGCATAGGTGAGAGGGAGAGAGAAATAACACTCAATGTATTGGTAAAAGATAAAGAGCACTTAATGCATTTAAGTGCTCTCTTTTTCCTCCATTCTCCCTCTCTGTCTCTCTCTGTTCTCCTTTCTCTCTCTCTGTCTCTCTCTTTCCCCCATTCTCCCTCTCTGTCTCTCTCTTTCCTCCATTCTCCCTCTCTGTCTCTCTCTTCCACCATTCTCCCTCTGTCTCTCTCTTCCTCCATTCTCCCTCTCTGTCTCTCCCTGTCTCTCTCTTTCCTCCATTCTCTCTCTCTGTCTCTCTCTTTCCTCCATTTTCCCTCTCTGTCTCTCTCTTCCACCATTCTCCCTCTGTCTCTCTCTTCCTCCATTCTCTCTCTCTGTCTCTCTCTTCCCTCCTTTCTCCCTCTCTGTCTCTCTCTTTCCTCCATTCTCTCTCTCTTTCTCTCTTTCCTCCATTCTCTCTCTCTGTCTCTCTCTCTCCTCCATTCTCTCTCTCTGTCTCTCTCTTCCCTCCTTTCTCCCTCTCTGTCTCTCTCTCTTCCTCCATTCTCCCTCTCTGTCTCTCCCTGTCTCTCTCTTTCCTCCATTCTCCCTCTCTGTCTCTCTCTTTCCTCCATTCTCTCTCTCTGTCTCTCTCTTCCCTCCTTTCTCCCTCTCTGTCTCTCTCTCTTCCTCCATTCTCCCTCTCTGTCTCTCTCTTTCCTCCTTTCTCCCTCTCTGTCTCTCTCTTTCCTCCATTCTCTCTCTCTGTCTCTCTCTTTCCTCCTTTCTCCCTTTCTGTCTCTCTTCCTCCATTCTCCCTCTCAGTCTCTCTCTTCCTCCATTCTCCTCTCTGTCTCTCTCTCTTCCCTCCATTCTCTCTCTGTCTTCTCTCTTCCCTCCTTTCTCCCTCTCTCTGTCTCTCTCTCTCTCTCTCCCTCCATCTCTCTCTCTCTCTCTTTCCTCCATTCCCTTCTGTCTCTCTCTTCCTCCATTCTCCCTCTCTGTCTCTCTCTTCCTCCATTCTCCCTCTCTGTCTCTCTCTTCCTCCATTCTCCCTCTCTGCTCCTCTCTTTCCTCCATTCTCCCTCTCTGTCTCTCTCTCTTCCTCCATTCTCCCTCTCTTTCCCCCATTCTCCTCTCTCTCTCTCTCTCTCTCTCTTTCCTCCATTCTCTCTCTCTGTCTCTCTCTTCCTCCTTTCTCCCTCTCTCTCTCTCTCTCTCTCTCTCTGTCTCTCTTTCCTCCATTCTCTCTCTCTGTCTCTCTCTCTTTCCTCCTTTCTCTCTCTCTGTCTCTCTTTCCTCCATTCTCCCTCTCTGTCTCTCTCTTCCTCCATTCTCTCTCTGCTCCTCTCTTCCTCCATTCTCCCCTCTGTCTCTCTCTTCCTCTCTCTCTCTCTCTCTCTTTCCTCCATTCTCCCTCTCTGTCTCTCTCTTCCCTCCTTTCTCCCTCTCTCTCTTTCCTCCCTTCTCCCTCTCTGTCTCTCTCTTCCTCCATTCTCCCTCTCTGTCTCTCTCTTCCCTCCTTTCTCCCTCTCTCTCTTTCCTCCATTCTCCCTCTCTGTCTCTCTCTTTCCTCCATTCTCCCTCTCTGTCTCTCTCTTCCTCTCTCTCTCTCTCTCTCTCTCTCTTTCTCATTCTCTCTCTCTGCCCTCTCTCTTTTCCATCTCCTCTGGTCTCTCTCTTCCTCCATTTTCCTCTCTGTCTCCTCTTCCTCCATTTTCTCTTTCTGTCTCTCTCTTTCCTCCATCTCCCTCTCTGTCTCTCTCTTCCTCCATTTTCCCTCTCTGTCTCTCTCTTTCCTCCATTTTCTCTTTCTGTCTCTCTCTTTCCTCCATCTCCCTCTTTGTCTCTCTATTTCCTCCATTCTCCCTCTCTGTCTCTCTCTTTCCTCCATTCTCCCTCTCTCTCTCTCTCTTCCCTCCATTCTCCCTCTCTGTCTCCCTCTTTCCTCCTTTCTCTCTCTCTCTATCTCTCTCTTTCCTCTATTCTCTCTCTCTGTCTCTCTCTTTCCTCCTTTCTCTCTCTCTCTCTTTCTCTCTTTCTCCTTTCCTCCATTCTCCTCTCTGTCTCTCTTTCCTCCTCCATTCTCCCCTCTCTGCTCCCCTTCTCCATTCTCTCTCTGTCTCTTCCTCCTTTCTCTCTCTCTGTCTCCTCTCTTCCATTCTCCTCCCTCTGTCTCTTCTTCTTCCTCCATTCTCCCTCTCTGTCTCTCTCTTCCTCCATTCTCCCTCTCTGTCTCTCTCTTTCCTCCTTTCTCTCTCTCTCTCTCTCTCTTTCCTCCATTCTCCCTCTCTGTCTCTCTCTTTCCTCCATTCTCCCTCTCTGTCTCTCTCTTTCCTCCATTCTCCCTCTCTGTCTCTCTCTCTTCCTTCCATTCTCCCTCTGTCTCTCTCTTCCTCCTTTCTCCCTCTTTCCTCCATTCTCTCTCTCTGTCTCTCTTTCCTCCATTCTCTCTCTCTGTCTCTCTCTTTCCCCATTCTCCTCTCTGTCTCTTCTTCTCCATTCTCCCTCTCTCTGTCTCTCCTCCATTCTCTCTCTCTGTCTCTCTCTTTCCTCCATTCTCCCTCTCTGTCTCTCTCTTTCCTCCATTCTCTCTCTCTGTCTCTCTCTTCCTCCATTCTCCCTCTCTGTCTCTCTCTTTCCTCCATTCTCCCTCTCTGTCTCTCTCTTTCCTCCATTCTCCCTCTCTGTCTCTCTCTTTCCTCCATTCTCTCTCTCTGTCTCTCTCTTTCCTCCATTCTCCCTCTCTGTCTCTCTCTTTCCTCCATTCTCCCTCTCTGTCTCTCTCTTCCTCCATTCTCCCTCTCTGTCTCTCTCTTCCCTCCATTCTCCCTCTCTGTCTCTCTCTTCCTCCATTCTCTCTCTCTGTCTCTCTCTTTCCTCCTTTCTCTCTCTCTGTCTCTCTCTTTCCTCCATTCTCCCTCTCTGTCTCTCTCTTTCCTCCATTCTCTCTCTCTGTCTCTCTCTTTCCTCCATTCTCCCTCTCTGTCTCTCTCTTCCCTCCTTTCTCCCTCTCTGTCTCTCTCTTTCCTCCATTCTCCCTCTCTGTCTCTCTCTTTCCTCCATTCTCTCTCTCTGTCTCTCTCTTTCCTCCATTCTCTCTCTCTGTCTCTCTCTTTCCTCCATTCTCCCTCTCTGCCTCTTCCTCCTTTCTCTCTCTGTCTCTCTCTTCCTCCATTCTCCTCTTGTTCCTTCCTCCATTCTCTCTCTCTCTGTTTCTCTCTTTCCTCCATTCTCTCTCTGTCTCTCTATTCCTTCCATTCTCCCTCTCTGTCTCTCTCTTTCCTCCATTCTCTCTCTCTGTCTCTCTCTTTCCTCCATTCTCCCTCTCTGTCTCTCTCTCCCTCCATTCTCTCTCTCTGTCTCTCTCTTCCTCCATTCTCCCTCTCTGTCTCTCTCTTCCTCCATTCTCTCTCTCTGTCTCTCTCTTTCCTCCATTCTCCCTCTCTGTCTCTCTCTTCCTCCATTCTCCCTCTCTGTCTCTCTCTTTCCTCCATTCTCCCTCTCTGTCTCTCTCTTCCTCCATTCTCTCTCTCTGTCTCTCTCTTCCTCCATCTCCCTCTCTGTCTCTCTCTTTCCTCCATTCTCTCTCTCTGTCTCTCTCTTCCTCCTTTCTTCCTCTCTGTCTCTCTCTTCCCTCCTTTCTCCCTCTCTGTCTCTCTCTTCCCTCCTTTCTCTCTCTCTGTCTCTCTCTTTCCTCCATTCTCCCTCTCTGTCTCTCTCTTCCTCCATTCTCCCTCTCTGTCTCTCTCTTTCCTCCATTCTCCTTCTCTGTCTCTCTCTCCCTCCTTTCTCTCTCTCTGTCTCTCTCTTTCCTCCATTCTCCCTCTCTGTCTCTCTCTTCCTCCAATCTCCCTCTCTGTCTCTCTATTCCTCCATTCTCTCTCTCTGTCTCTCTCTTCCTCCATTCTCCCTCTGTCTCTCTCTTCCTCCATTCTCTCTCTCTGTCTCTCTCTTTCCTCCATTCTCCCTCTCTGTCTCTCTCTTTCCTCCATTCTCTCTCTCTTTCTCTCTTTCCTCCATTCTCTCTCTCTGTCTCTCTCTCTCCTCCATTCTCTCTCTCTGTCTCTCTCTTCCTCCATTCTCCCTCTCTGTCTCTCTCTTTCCTCCATTCTCCCTCTCTGTCTCTCTCTTTCCTCCATTCTCCCTCTCTGTCTCTCTCTTTCCTCCATTCTCCCTCTCTGTCTCTCTCTTTCCTCCATTCTCCCTCTCTGTCTCTCTCTTTCCTCCATTCTCTCTCTCTGTCTCTCTCTTTCCCCCCTTCTCCCTCTCTGTCTCTCTCTTTCCTCCATTCTCCCTCTCTGTCTCTCTCTTTCCTCCATTCTCCCTCTCTGTCTCTCTCTTTCCTCCATTCTCCCTCTCTGTCTCTCTCTTTCCCCCATTCTCCCTCTCTGTCTCTCTCTTTCTCTCTTTCCTCCATTCTCCCTCTCTGTCTCTCTCTTCCTTCCGTTCTCCCTCTCTGTCTCTCTCTTCTTCCATTCTCCCTCTCTGTCTCTCTCTTTCTCTCTTTCCTCCATTCTCTCTCTCTGTCTCTCTCTTCCTCCATTCTCCCGCTCTGTCTCTCTTTCCTCTTTTCTCCCTCTCTGTCTCTCTCTTCCTCCATTCTCCCTTTCTGTCTCTCTCTTTCCTCCATTCTCCCTCTCTGTCTCTCTCTTCCTCCATTCTCCCTTTCCGTCTCTCTCTTTCCTCCATTCTCCCTCTCTGTCTCTCTCTTTCCTGCATTCTCTCTCTGTCTCTCTCTCCCTCCATTCTCTCTCTCTCTCTTTCCTCCATTCTCTCTCTTTCTCTCTCCCTCTCATTTTCGTTCTTATGTCAGGCACGTGCCGTTTGTATAATATGTTTTTTTTTCTTCTCGAAGGAATGGATGCGCTGTCTGTCATATGCAACGAAGTAATGTTTTGAGCGATGATCATGGCTGTGCAATATTGCATATTCAAGGCAGAATTGCATTAGTGCTTGTGTTTTTTTTTTCTTTTCGTTCTTATGTTCCTCACTTTCCGTTCTCTATTCTTTTTTTACACACACACACACACACACACACATATATATATATATATATATATGTGTGTGTGTGTGTGTGTGTGTGTGTATATATATATATATATGTATATATATATATATACATATATATATATATATATATATATATATATATATATATATATATATATATACATATATATATATATATATATATATATATATATATATATATATATATTTATACATATATATACATATATATAAACACAAGCGCCTCCGTTTCCCGCGCAGGTGTTCGGTCACCGGCGGCGTCCTTCGCAGGACTTCCAGAACCAAACGAAGCGAGACGCACAGGCACAGGTCGCCAAAGAGCTCGAGAAACTCCTTCACACGTGTCCCTCTGGCATCCGAGAGACGACGGAGAAGGATTTCGAAGGGTTTGAGAAGCTCTTTGGTCGCTTCATCAACGAATCCGGTCCCTCGGTGGAATGGAGTAAGATCGAGAAGCTTCCAGAAGGATCGGTGAGTTATTTGTTGTGGAATTCTTCGTAATGTTACGTTCGATTTCTTAATGACTAACTACTTCTTATTTTTGGTCTAATTTATGTATGTTATGTATCTATTTTCAATATTGTGATCCTATTTTCACGATTATATGTATGTTTTCATTATTATATTGATATTTCCATTATTACATTTATAATTTTATTATCATAACGATATTTTCATTATTATTT
>BOPN01003951.1:100000-107500 GCA_017312705.2 Penaeus japonicus | reverse complement strand
CGGTTCTTCTTTCTGTTATATATAAAGTTTGTATCGTTATAAGTGATGGTGGTATGAATGAATTAGTGATAGATTAATAAATTGATTAATTTTCATCTCATTTCTAATAATATAGATTAGTCTATATCACTCTGAAGTACTTCACATTGTATATATGAACTCTTCAAATGGACTGAGATAAATGAAATAAAAACTCTAACCTTCTTATCTCTCTTCCTCTGTCCCTCCTCTTCCACCTAACCTTCCCAACCTCTCTCTCCTTCTCCCCTTCCCCTCCCTCTCCCCCCCTTCCCCCTAATCTTCTCTCCCTCTCTCTCCTTCCCCTCCCTCTCCTTATCCCCTTCCCCTCCGTCCCTCCTTACCCCTTCACCCTTCCCCCTCCTCCCCCCTTCACCCTTTCCCTCCCTCTTCCCCCTAACCTTCCCTCCCTCCCTCCCTCCCTTCCCCCCTTAACCCTCTCCCTCTCTTCCTCCCTCTCTCCTAACCTTCCCTCCCTCTCTCTCCTTCCCTCCCCTCTTTACCCCTTCACCCTTTTTCTCTCCCTCCCCCTCCGTCCTTCCCCTCCTCACTCCCTTCCTCCCTCCCTCCTCCTCAACAGGGTGGCACACTCATCCAATACGAAGACAAACTGCGCCTTCTAGAAATAGCCCAAGTTCCCAAAGAGCACGTGGACGATTTCAAATCCGTGAAGACCTTCAAGATCTTCAACACCAACAACCTGTGGATCAAACTGGACGGTTAGATAACGATACGCGACTGCCCTTTTTTTTTTTTTTTTTTTGGCGCGTGAAAATGCGCTTTTGTTTCTTTTTGTGTTTGAAAACCTGTGGACGGTTAGACAAGTGTATGTAGATTAGCTGTCTCTCTCTCTCTCTCTCTCTCTCTCTCTCTTTTACATGCTTTTTTTAAAGGTTGGTTTTCTGACTTTTAAAGGAGAGACGGAATAGACAGGTTAATTTGAATAAAACGGATGGAGAGTGGATGGTTGATAAGCTGATAAGGTTAAGATAGGTAGATACAGGAAGTCAAGGTGGAGGAATATGATGGTAGATAGGGAGTGAAATATCAGTCGATGTAATTGTATATATTTATATATATATATATATATATATATATATATATATATATATATATATATATATATATGTGTGTGTGTGTGTTTGTATGTGTCTTTGTGTGTGCGTGTAATGTTTGTCTATATTCATCTATATTCATATCTATCCATATATTTATCTGAAATTATCTATGATTCATAATCTAAAAAAAAAAAAAAAATGTCAGTAAATAGTTTAAAGAAAACGAACAATTATCATGCATTTGAAGGGTAACCAAAGAAAAAAATATAGTCATATTTATTTGTTAATTTGCATTTGTGTATTTTCTTGCAATATGTTACAAAATATGGCTTGGCATTGGCACACACACACACACAAACACACACAAACATACACACACACACATACACACACACACACACACACGCACACACACACACACACACACACACACACACACACACACACACACACACACACACTTCTCTCTGTCCTATTGATTGAACAATTCCATGATTTCTTTTATCTTTTTTGTATATCATCTTGACAAACAGGTTTCCTCAGACATGCAAGGTCATGAAGTTAGGTGTCTGAGGTAATGCAACTCTTGTCATGCATATGTATGCAAATATCTCAAAGAAAAAAACATTAATATTGAACATGTGTAAGTGAAAACCTGTTTTTATGAACGCTTTTATGAAAATAATCCTAAAAGGTAAGGAGATGTATTAACCGGAATGTGTATTAAAACGATTTCGGTATTTTGGTGGCAACCGTAAGATGGAAAACGAATCCGAAAGATTTTAGGAAAAGATTAATGTCTTTGATTTGTTTCAGGTTGATCGGTCATAATGGAATTATACCAGACGATGGTCGGATTGAGAGTTCTTGAATCGGTTGTGAATGATATATATATGTATATATATGTATATATATACACAAAAAAATTATATTTATACACACACACACACACACATATATATATATATATATATATATATATATATATATATATATATATATATATACATATACATATACATATACATATACATATACATATACATACATACATACATACATACACACACACACATACATACACACATACACATACACATACACACACCCACACCCACTATCCCCACCTCCCACACCCACCCACCCACACCCCAAATCTACATCAAAAAACAAAAAAACAAAAAACAAAAGAAGACAAAACTCCGCCATCTTTTCCCTCCAGCAATGGCGCGCGTTCTGGCCGAAGGAACAATGGACATGGAAGTCATAATTAACAACAAAACCCTCAAAAATGGGCGGAATATAATCCAACTCGAGCAAGCAGTGGGCGCCGCTATCAAGTGCTTCAATGGAGCTTTGGGTGAGAGACAGTAGCTTTGTAATGCTTGTTGTTTAGGTCTTTTGGTTGCGGAGTTTTTGTTGAGGTTAGGAGAGAGAAAATTTAGGTGAGGTGTTTTGGCCGAAGAATTTTTTTTTTGCGGTTTCGTGTTTTTTATTTTTATTTTTGAAGATGATGAGTTAATTGTTTTCTTTTTTTGTTGGTTTTGTTATCGTAATGTTTTTTTTATTGTTTATTTAGATTTTTAGTTTATTATTTTTTCATAATCTTTTTATCCTTTTGTTGTAAATGATTATTTTCATCATTGTAACTATTTTGTATCTTTTTTCATTTATACAATTTATTTCATCTTCATCATTCGTATCTTTTTTTTTTATTTCATCTTGTAACTTTTATTAATAATTTTAGATTATCTTTGTTATTATCATTATTACATTATAATTCATCTTCCATCATTCTTATCATCTCCTTCGCCATCTAATTTTCTTTACGTTTCCTTTAAGTCATTCATTTTCATCTCATCATTTCCTATAATATAATAGTTTCTAATGGTAACAATTTCTATTCATAACAATTTCTAATAATAACAGTTGCTGGTAATTAAAATTTCTATTCATAATAATCTCTGATAATAACAATTTCTAATTATAATTTTTAATAATAACAATTGCTAATGATAACAAATTCCAATAATAGATATAACAATTTCTATCCATAACTATTTCTAACAGTAACAATTTCCAACAATAACAATTTCTAATAATAACAATTTCTGATATTAACAATTTCATATTAAAAGATACTAAAAAAGCTACTCTTTTCTCTCTCTCTCTCACCCTCCCTCCCTCCCTCTCCCTCCTTCCCACCCTCCCTCTCCCTCCCTCCCTCCTTCCCCTCCCTCCCTCTATTCCTCCCTCTCCCTCCCCCTCCCCCTCTCAACCTCCCCCTCTTCCTCCCTCCCTCCCTCTCCCTCTCTCCCCCCAGGAATCAACGTGCCCAGATCGAGGTTCCTGCCCGTGAAGAAGACCGAAGACCTACTGCTGGTGATGAGCAACCTGTACAGCCTGCAGCAGGGGATGTTGCTCATGTCCCCGCGTAGACAGTTTGACACCACGCCCCTCGTCAGGCTGGGCGGGCCGCACTTCGGAAGCGTTGTGGTATGTGGGTGTGAGTGGGTGTGGGTGGGTGGGTTTGGGTGAGTGGGGTTTGGGTTTGGGTTGTGGGTGTGGGTGGGTTTGGGTGGGTATGGGTGTTTATAGGTGGGTGTGGGTACAGGTTTGTGTGGGTGTGGGTGGGTTTGGGTTTTAGTGGGTGTGGGTGGGACGGTGGGTGTGGGTGGTTTGGGTGAGTGGGTATCAATAGATGGGTATGGGTCCAGGTTTGGGTGGGAATAGGTAGGTATAGGTGGGTGGATATCACTAGGTGGGTATGAATGGGTTGGCATGTGGGTATAGGTGGGTGGGTTTGTGGGTATGAGTGGGTATGATAAGGTGGGTAGATATGAATGTGTATGGACGGTGGGTGTGGGTGGCTATGGGTGATAACGGGTGAGTATGAGTGGGTGTGGGTGGGTATGGGTATGAGTGGGCATGAGTGGGTTTAGGTGGGTATGTATTTCTGGATATTTGAACATGGGTGGGCGGTCTGCGGTCTGGAAATTGTTATGTGAGTGTGTACGTGGGTGGGTGGGTTGGGGTGGGGGGGAGGGTGTTTCTATGAGTGTGTATGGTGGAGGGGGAGGGGGAAGGGGAGGGGGAGGGGGAGTTTCTTACGTAATTCATAAGAATGAAAATACATTGTTGCAAGATTACACAAGTCTGATACAGGTTTATTATTGTTATTTTTGTTATTATCATTATTATTCTGATCGTTATTATCATTATTATTACTGCCAACACCATCATCATTATCATCATCCCTTTTATCATCACCACTATCATCATCACTACCAACCCCCTCCTCCCCCCCTCACCACCATCACCACTACTACCACCACCCTCATCACCAGCACCAGCACCACCCCCTCCTCCTCCACCACTACTCCCCTCCTTCTCACCCCCCTCCTCTTCACCCCCCCTTCTCACCTCCACTCCTCCTCCCTCACCCCCTCCTCCTCCACCCCCCCTCACCCCTCCTCCTCCCCCTACCTCCTCACCACCACCCCCCTCCTCCTTCACCCCCTCCTCTCCCACTCCCTCCTCCACCCCCCTCTCCCTCACCCCCCTCCCCCTCCCTCCCTCACCCCCCCTAAACCGCCATATCTGCCGCAGGATTTCCTGAGACGATTCGCCTCCATTCCCGACCTGCTGGAGCTCGATCACTTATCCGTCTCTGGCGACGTGACCTTCGGGAGGCGCGTGGTGCTCAAGGTACGTGTGGGCGTGTGTGTGTGGGGGGGGGGAGGGGGTGTCTGTGTGTGTGGGGGAGGGGGGTGGGGAGGGGTGTCTGTGTGTGTGTGGGGGGGGTGGGGAGGGGGGGGTGTGTGTGTGGGGTGGGTGTGTGGGAGGGTGTCTGTGTGTGTTGGGGTGGGTGGGTGGTTGGGGGTGGGGGGTGTCTGTGTGTGTGTGTGTGGGGGGGGGGGTGTATGTGTGTGTGTGTGTTTGTGTGCGTGCGTGTGTTAGTCTGACTTCATAAATCTTGAGAACTTTTGAGTAAATATGTTTTACATGGATTTGCTGATGTATTTGGATGTATTTGACTTAATTTTATGGTATGGTTTATAGTATCAGGTATCTATCTATCTATCTATGTCTCTCTCTATATATATATATATATTTATTTTTTTTCTCTCTCTTTTTTCTTTTTTTCTTCTTTTTTTCTTCTTTTTTCCTTTTTTCTTTCTCATTTCCTTTCTTTTTCCTTTTTTTCTTCCTTTCCTTCCTTCCTTCTTTCCTTCTTTCCTTTCTATTCCCTTCTTCCTTTTCCCTTCTTTCTCTCTTCCCCTCCTCCTTTTATCTCAAAACCATCTAAAAAAAGTACACATCTCCTTTCAGGGAACAGTCATCATCATAGCGAACCACGGAGACCGCATAGACATTCCTTCAGGGTCAGTCTTGGAAAACAAAATCATTTCAGGAAACTTGCGTATCCTCGACCACTGACTGAAGAATTGTATGGGGGGGGGGGGGGGAAGTGGAATAAATATGGACGTATTTTGCTTTTTTGTTGTGTTTTTTTTTATTTCTTGGGGATGTGGGAGGGGGGAGGGGGGTGGGAGGGAGGGGGTAGGGTAGGGGGTGGGAGGGAGGGAGGGGAGGGTGAGGGGGAGAGGGGGTGGGGGGAGAGGGGGAAGGGATGTGGGAGGGATGGGGAAGGGGTCCGGGAGGGAGGGGGTGGGAGGAGGGGGGAGAGGAACGGACTGAGAGATATACATACATAGATAGATGTTTAGGTAGATTGATAGATAGATATTTAGATAGATAGATAGATAGATAGATATTTAGATAGATAGATAGATAGATAGATATTTAGATAGATAGATAGATAGATGTTTAGGTAGATAGATAGATAGATAGACATTTAGATAGATAGATAGATAAATGGATATTTAGATAGATAGATATTTAGATGAATAGATAGATAGATATTTAGATAGATTGATAGATAAATATTTAGATAGATTGATAGATATTTAGATAGATAGATATTTAGATAAATAGATAGATAGATAAATGTTTAGATAGATAGATTGATATTTAGATTGATAGATAGATATTTAGATAGATAGATAGATAGATAAATAGATAGATGTTTAGATAGATAGATATTTAGATAGATATATAGATAGACAGACAAATAGATAGATAGATATTTAGAATTTTAGATAGATAGATAGACAGGCAAACATAGAGAGGATATAACAAGTATTTCACATAAAAATCCCCTCACATCTCATGTTTAGATAATGCTTATCATTCGTTTATCAAAACCACTTTCGTTATCCTAATTGTGCAAGTCACCCCTGCCTGAAACCTGACCGCTCCTGTTGCTATCCAAGGAGAAAGAAAACGACTTCTTTATGCTTTAAAAGAAAGAAAATAGTAAAAAAATACCTATCAGCTGACAATATACATCGTAGATAGAAAGGAAGAAGAAGAAGAAGAAGAAGAAGAAGGAGAAGAAGAAGAAGAAGGAGAAGGAGAAGGAGAAGGAGAAGGAGAAGGAGAAGGAGAAGGAGAAGGAGAAGGAGAAGGAGAAGGAGAAGGAGAAGGAGAAGTATATATATATATATATATGTATGCATATATATATAATATATATATATATACACATACATACATACATATATATACACAAATACACACAGATAGATAGATACATAGATAGAGAAAGAGAATCAGTGTTAGAAATAGAGAGTTCCAGAAAGAAAAACCAAAACACTAAGAATGAGAGAAAGGTTTGCAAAATACGTCCTGCAGCTCCAGGAAAATCATGCAGCGATTGTTGATGCTCAGTGAACCAAACCCTCGAAAGCAGCATTATGCTAAAGGCTTCCATGTGATTCGGGTTCATATATTCATGGCATATTGCAACCGCATGACTGCCATGCTATTCCATGACATGGGTCTTTTATCATGATATCGAGTTTTCTTTTACGTTGACTGAATTCTATATCAATATATTATTATGATGATTTTCCTCCTCCTCATCTATATAATTTATCATCCTTAGTATATTATATGTATTATTATTATCTTCATCATCATCATCACCATCATTGCCATCGTAATAATTATCATCCTCATATTCACCATTACTATCATTATTACTGGTATTACCATTATCATAATTATTTGTTATAGCTTTATTATTACTATTGTCAGTATCCTTGCTATCATTGTCATTATAATTGGTAATTTAGCACAGCAATCATCTTAACGTAAATTACTGTTAACCTCGTATGACAAAAATGCAGCAGCAGTAACAACAACAACAACTACTACTACAGCCAAAGCATCAGCAGTAACAATAACAAGAACAGTATCAGTAAAAACAACCAAATAATCCGCAGCAGCAGCAACAGGAGCAATATCAGAAACAACAACCACCTGATTGAAATGAAAATAACATTCGGATCTTTGCTCC
>BOPN01003951.1:55000-60000 GCA_017312705.2 Penaeus japonicus | reverse complement strand
GAAAATTATTATTAAAAGAATGAAGAGAGTTATTCCAAACACACACACATACACACACTCACAGACACACACATACGGTGTACACCTATGCACACACACACACATCCACCCACACCCACCCCCACACAACCCTCCCTCCCCTCCCCACACACACACACCTAACCTAAACTAAAACCCCTCCCCCTCTCCTCAAAAAGAAAAGAAAAAGAAAACAAAAAACAAAAAAAACAACCCTGTTATATAATCAACCAATACATAATACATATATAGATATTACAGATGTGGCAGCCTTTCCAACTAGAAGAATATCGGTGTTTTAACATTGTAATATTCATATGGCCTTGGCTCAATGTTCCATTTATTTGTTTGTGGTAATGGGGTGTTGATTTGATTATGTCTTTAATTCTAGGATAAAAATACAAATGCTAATACTGTGATAAATGGTGATGAGAATTATGATGATAAAGACTACATATGTATATAAGTAATACACATAAACATATATACAGTATGTATATGTATATATAGATAGATAGATAGATAGATAGATAGATAGATAGATAGATAGATAGATAGATAGATAGATAGATAGATAGATAGATAGATAGAAGGATAGATAGATAGATATAAATAAATAAATAAATAAATATATATATATATATATATACATATATATATATATGAGAGAGAGAGAGAGAATGAGAGAGAAAGAGAGAGAGAAAGAGTGAGAGAGAGAGAGAAAGAGAATGAGAGAGAAAGCGAGAAACAGAAAAAGAGAAAGAGAGACAGAGAGAGAGAGAGAGAGGGAAAGAGACCTACCATATAACCATAAAACAAGTAACTTCAACACAACTATATATCCTTATACAAACACTTTTACAAGAAAACTAAACCATCAACGGAAAAAAACACAAAATAACTCACCTTCTTTTCGTAGGGAGCTGAACTCGTATCAAGAAATGAGGACTTCATTTTCCAGCCACAGAAGGAGCTGTTGAAGCCCGCACCACCTTTCCCTTGGCCCTACGTCCTCTGTAAAAAGGTAAGTCCTTTGAAAAAAAAAAAAAAAAAAAAAAAAAAAAAAAAAAAAAAAAAAAAAAAAAAACTCTAAGGACATATAATATAGTGGTGACGTCACAACACCCACGAAAGGAAATAGTGTAGAACAATTAGTGAAATTAATTGAATCACTAAAAGAACAAAACATAAGTTTGATTGGTGAAATAGTGACACTGAAGCGAGATAAAGAAAAAAAAATGAAAAAGGACTGCCAATGTCGAGAGGCCAGTACTGCCATCAGTGATAAAGAGACACGCTATGGCACACGGTGTCATGATACCAATTCCTCCATTAATAGTGGTCAGTGTGAGGGAGCCCGTGCTGATAAATGGGGGGGGGGGGGGGGCGCAATGCCAGGAACTACGTGACACGGACCCTGATAAGGCTTCCGGTCCCCCGAATGCCCTCAACACATCAATTGAAGGGATAGAGCTACGAAGCAGAAAAAAACTAAGAATTAATAGTTTGAATGGTTAAGTGTACTTTTAAATTAAGGTCTGTCCTATGTGAGGAGAAGTATGGTTATACAGCAATGTATATGTGTGCTTTCTGTGAAGTAAAATGCGTTACCATTAGAGGATATTACAGAATGAAGTTTAGACTATCATATTAAAAATATATGGATAAACGCACATGCTACTAACATGAAAATAGCGCCTAAACTCAAAGGGTATTGCTCATATGTAAATACAGCCATGACGGGTTTGTTGACTTATGTAAAGCTAACACTGCCACATGAACTAGTAAAAAAGTCCGGGAACACCGACGTGCAGTTCCATCATTTAAGAATTAAGACTGCCTCTGGGTTCTTCTCATTATATAATGTGTATGCCAGGAGCTCAAAGTTTCTGACTAGTTATTTACCCAATTTCCATAATCAAGGAACATTATGTATGGGAGATTTCAATGCTAGACACATACAATTTGGTGATCACCAGAGTAACAGCAATGGGGAGGAATTTAAACATTTCGTCAATAGAAGATCAATGACTGTATATGACACAGATAAACAGACTCATTTAGCAGGTGGCAGGTTAGATTATGTAATTGGCAAAGATCTTGTACATGATAATGTTTCTACTTCACTGATTCGAGAGTTAGTCAGTGACCACTTTGCAATCCTAATAGAGTATACTGTTGACAACAGCATAGCTCACAAAGCACCCAGACCTAAAATTACAATCCCACCGGGACTGGAGCATCACTTCAAGGCACGTGTTTATGACTGGTATAGTACCTATGTCGTAACCACTGTCGAAAATTACTCTCAGGACCTGATAAAAGTTGTCACTGACTACTACAATACATGGGTCTGCTCAAGAAAACTCTCAAAGAAAAAATTTTCCCCAGTCCCTCACGCACCAAAGTGGATAAATGACCCCATCTTAAGTAGGGAGCATAAACGAGTTCAGGAACTTGCTAATTGTTATAGGGATAACATGACATCAGAAAATCTTTTACGATTCCTCAGAGCTAATAAAGAATTCAGAGAATTAAAGGCTCAAATTCGCAGTAAACATTGGGAGCAATTCCTGCAGAGTATTAACCACCAAACTTCTGCAGCTGAAGTATGGAGAAAAATCAGCAGGTTGTCAGGTAAAGCTGTCGCCACTCCGCAGTTCCACAGCCCATTAGAACAGGCCAATTTGTTACTAGATCAGTGGGCCAGAACCTCTCAGCTGAACTCACTTCCGCAGAGAATAAGAGATAAACTTAACACCACGAAAATAAATAGGAATTTTAACATTGCCATACCTGTTCTGCCACTGACCCCTCCGACTTTGCCGAAATAACTGAGTGGGAATTAAATAATGCACTTCGCAAGGGTAAGGCGACCGCCCCAGGCGAGGATGGCATCACTTATAGTGTACTTCGGCTCATTGCTCAGGTACCAGGTAACCCACTTTTACATCTTTACAGACTAAGCTTATCCCAAGGAATACTCCCAAGCTCCTGGACTAAAAGCTTAATCATTCCCATACCCAAAGCGAACTCTGATAAGTACCGACCTATCTCATTGACCTTATGTTTGTGCAAGGTACTTGAGAGAATTATTTTGAGCAGACTCATGTATCGCATACATGCCAAGTTATCTCCAAGACTGTATGGATTCCTCCCAGGACGTAGCACTCAGCACTGCTTTGCAGAGTACTTGACAAATTCTCAGCAAGGCATGCAAACTGTATTTCTCGATCTTAAATCTGCCAGTTGCTCATCCTTGAGCAACTGGCTAGCTTTGGTATTCAAGGTAAACTTTTAACGTGGATTCAAATGTATTTATCAAACCGATCAGCTCATGTTCTCTTCAGGGGCATCAAAAGTACATACTCTAAAATGTTTGAGCTTGGCACACATCAGGGGGGCATACACACACACATGCTATTTAACATTTTAATGCATAGACTATTAAGCAACATACCACTTAAGGGCAGTGATTCCATTATTTGTTATGCTGATGACATCTGCATTAAATCCTCATCCGAGGATAGAATGCAACAGATTCTTAATGTACTGTCTTCAAAAGCTACTGAGTGCGGTTTGATAATCTCAGTTGAAAAAACAAGGCACTCAATCCTCTTACAATCCCATTGCCAAACTTTCATATAGATGACATTAAGCTAGATCTCTGTCACAAATATAAGTATTTCGTGGTGACGGTTAACGGCAGAGATCTCATTATGAACATAGTATCAATGCTAACATTGCAAGACTCTTTTACTTATCATATATACGGTCAGTCGTAGACTACCATGCCTTACACCTTATATCATTTAAGGAAGCAGAGTTAACTTGTCTAGAAATTATATAGAATACAGCCATGAGGATCATTCTCGGCCCTCAAAACAACGAGGATTGTAAAGGGAACTCAACTTGCCATCTATTTACGAAAGAATATCATATATTAATACTATATTTGGTGCCAAAGCAATTAAAGAGCCCCTCCATATTACATAGTGTCAAAGGCAACTGAAACATAAGACAGAGAATCCAACTTTGCATAACAATACCGAGTCACACTCAAATTCATGGTCGCAGGTGACATACTAATTCATACACCAAATTAATACGTCCTTGGGTAGGTCCCCATATGGACGTTCTATCCCACCGTTGAAAATGTCGACATTGAACGTATTTTATGCTAATGTCCCTAAAAAGACACAGTTTCACCAGCTATACTTAAGCAACACGCTCTTGCAACTATTAATTAGCATGGCAGTAATACTCATAGCCACAGACTTTCTGTTAACTCAGGCTCAGGAGTAATTTTCTGCGATTCACTGAGTGCTCTCCAGGCTCTGAACACTCTTGATAAAGGTGCTGGGAATATCGTAATTGATATAAGAATGAATGTACATCGCGCCAAGGAACGGAGCCATGTTATACATTTTGTGTGGATACTATCGCATGTTGGAATCGCTAAACATGATCATGCTGATCGCCTAGCAAGGGCAGCATGTGATAAGCAAATCGTAGATATAGACTTCGGCATACTTCTTGCTAGGATCTCACACATAATAAAAATGGAGTTAACAAATTCTCAAAGACCTGAAAGCTGAAGCATAAAACATTTTGACCAGTTTTCGCAGGATACATTCATTTATGGTTCATATAAGACATGAACAAGACAATGTGATATTGTGATTGCAAGAATCAGACTTGGATACAGAATGTATTGGCAGGTCAGTTCAGAATGCAATGTAGAAGAAACTAAATGCAGATTTTGCGACGAAGAGTATAAACGAACACTTGAACATTACATTTCAGAGTGCCATATGATACAGCCTTTCAGGTCATCTAGCATAAGGTATGGAGAGTTATGTAATTATTTCATATCATCAACTGTACTAGAAGATGTACATATGCTATATCCGAAATTCGGTATGTGATATCCTATTACAACATTTATCAAATATATATTGACAGTTGCTATACTAGAGAAT
>BOPN01003951.1:47500-50000 GCA_017312705.2 Penaeus japonicus | reverse complement strand
ATATATATATATATATATATATATGTGTGTGTGTGTTTGTGTGTGTGTACATTTTTCTGTCTGATATTTGAATGCGAACAATTTTTTAAATATCTTAAATGATGATTATACTGCATGTATTTTTCTCAATATATATTTCTTCACGAATTTTATTTAGTATTTTAGCTATAATAAGCCCGGCAATGATATTTCACGATTTATGATGAACAATACATTTGCTATAGAATAAAAATAGTGAGAAAATTTATGATAGACATCATTTGAAATGTATTGTCTACGGTGTGCGATATAATGATATATAATTTATGATGATAAAAATGTATCATTTATAATAATAAAGATGGCCCATTTGTGATAAGAGAGAGAGAGAGAGAGAGAGAGAGAGGGGGGGGGGGGGGAGAGAGAGAGAGAGAGAGAGAGTGAGAGATAGATACATAGATAAAGAAAGAGAGAGGGAGAGAGAGAGAAAGAAAGAGAGAGAGAGAGAGATAGATAGATGGGGAGAGAGAGATAGAGAGAGAGTGAGAGAGAGAGAGGAAGAGAGCGAGAGAGAAAGAGAGCGAGAGAGAGAGAGAGAAATAGATAAATAGATAGAGAGATAGATAGAGTGGGAGAGAGAGAGATAGAGATATATATAGAGAGATAGAGATAGAGAGAGAGAGTGGGAAAGAGAGAGAGGAAGAGAGAGAGAGAGAAAGAGAGAGAGAGAGAGTGATATATATATATATATATATATATATATATATATATATATATATATATATATATATATATATATATATATATATAGAGAGAGAGAGAGAGAGAGAGAGAGAGAGAGAGAGAGAGAGAGAGAGAGAGAGAGAGAGAGAGAGAGAGAGAGAGAGAGAGAGAGAGAGAGAGAGAGAGAGAGAGAAATAGAGAGAAAGAGAGAGATAGATAGATGAAGGAAGAAGGAAAGAGGAAGGAAGGAAGGGAGAGGTATATACAAAGTGCAATACATTTGTTCGTATTTGATGATGGGTAAAATAAGCAACGATGCACATCCGGCTTAAGGAGTGTGGTAACTGGAAGGATCAAGTTACGTTTTCTTGAATTACTGGATCCAGATTCAGAGATAAATGTCAGAAAATTCCATCGCAGCCAAAAGGCGGAAAGGGTCATCTCAAATGCCACTGGGGAGTCACGGTGCCAATGTGTGTATATGCATATATGGAAATATATATATGTATATATATATATATATATATATATATATATATATATATATATATATATATATATATATATATATATATATTTATATATACATACATACATACATACATACACACACACACACACACACACACACACATACACACACAAACACACACACACACACACACACACATATATATATATATATATATATATATATATATATATATATATATATATATATATATATATATATATATATAAATATATAAAATTAATTGAACAAATAGTCCTCAGTAAAAAAAGCTATAAACGTGTTTAACGATGAAAGAATCTTCATTATTGGTTTTGTAAATATTTTTACTTACATGCATATATATATATATACACAAATGTATAGATTTTATATATAAAATTATTTATATATCATACACGCATAAACATATATATATATATATATATATATATATATATATATATATATATATATATATATATATATATATATATATATATATATATATATATATATATATATATATATATAAAACCTCTCGTCAGTCTAAAGCCGGGTTTACACGGTCGAACGGCTCGTCGAGCCCGGTTGTCGAACCTACTTGTCGAACGGCTCGAAGAGCTTTCAGACGGTACATCGAACCTCAGTGTGCCTCGTGCTTTTACTTTTACTTTCTTGTGCTGATGTTTCCCCTAGTAGGTTTGAAGCACAACTGAGGTTCGATGTTCGACACCCGTTCACACGCTCGAACCGTTCGTTGGACAATGAAGCCTGCCCACAAAAGTCAAGACGAGCCTGAAATTCATCGAGCTGCCTGACAACCAAATATCCTGTTCACACGCTCGAATATCACTTCAAACACGTGATTGTCGAACCGGGCTCGACGAGCTGTTCGACCGTAAAAACCCGGCCTTCTTTTAAATAGATTTCCTTTTTCTGTATTTTTAAGCGAAATCAAAAAAGGGAATTAATAGATTATATTCCTTAATGTGAAATGCATCCTAATAACTTTTACTTAGTGATAGTAACCTTATAACCACAATTATAATATATATTAAGAATTACGAATAGGATTGTGTATTATCGTCATTAATTCTATAAAATTATTTTATTTTTATGATTAGAATAATCTTTTGATCCTTGATTATTATCAATTATATACTCATTATATTTTGAACAAGAAGTCCTCAGTAATAAGAAATATATTTTTGTTCAATTGATAAAGGCACTGGATTTTAAACATTCAATAATATTTGAAATATGTAATAATTCATTTCATTATATAAATAATTGTATAACAATAAG
>BOPN01003951.1:37500-42500 GCA_017312705.2 Penaeus japonicus | reverse complement strand
ACAAAAATACAAAGAGACCATTTTGGGGAGGAGGAAAAATAAACGTATTTAGTGAATAGCATTACTAACCTTATCAGCTGTTTACACCAAAGTGTCATAAATCACCAACTCATTATAGCTTATACATCATTCTATTTTTGTTTTTCAAAATTTGCCTTTGCAAATATGCATCTAGGCACTCCAATAAGTATAGTGAATATTAAATCTTTCACTTCCTCCACGTGAAAATATATACCTCTTCCACGTAAAAATGTATACCTCCTCCACGTGAAAATACATACCTCCTCCACGTGAAAATATATACCTCCTCCACGTGAAAATATATACCTCCTCCACGTGAAAACATATACCTCCTCCACGTGAAAATATATACCTCCTCCACGTGAATTTGGTGATGATGTTGACATGAGAATTAAACCGTACTACAGTTTATATGGGTAAGAAATTAGCATTTGGCAACTCCGAGAATGGCACTATATAAGCGAGGCTCCCCGTGCAACATGCAAGCAGTCTTTAACCCTCAGACCAGGAAACACGTGGCACTCAGGCCATTCCGGCACTGCATGTAAGTAAAGAAACTGGGCCAGGAAGCCGGCTATTTTGGCACCCTCTTTAAGGCTTGGGAAAAATATATATACAATAAAAAGTACTTTTTATAATTATGTCAGGGAAATCTTTGCTTTTTTGCTTGGGTAGATATCAAGGAATCTGCTTTGAACTGGTTATGGCACTGGGAAGGGAGATACATATTCATGTACGTATGCATAGATATGTGTATACGTATTTGTGTTTCTAGATGTATACTTGTATATGCATATACATATTTATACGTCTATCCCTTCCTCCTTCTTTGTATGTATATATATACATATATATGCATACATAAACACACATAGACACACACACACACACACACACACACACACACACAGGAGAAAGAGAGAGAGAGAGAGAGAGAGAGAGAGAGAGAGAGAGAGAGAGAGAGAGAGAGACTTTTGACTTTGACGAGTGTATTGAGACAAGTGTTACCTACATCTCAAAAGGATGAGGTATATATATATATATATATATATATATATGTATATATATGTATATATATATATATATATATATATATATATATATATATATATATATATATATATATTTGTGTGTATGTATGTGTCAATCTGTCTTTCTCTCTCTCTCTCTACATATATATATATATATATATATATATATATATATATATATATATATATATATATATATATATATATATATATATGTATATATATATTCATATATATATATATATATATATATATATACATATATATATATATATATATATATATATATATATATATATACATATATATTTATATATATGTATATATATATATATATATATATATATATATATATATATATATATATATATATATATATATATATATATATATATACACATATTATACTTGATTTATATCTTAAAATTAGTATAAATATAACCACTTCAGTCAACCCACACACGCATATATATATATATGAATGTAATGCATGAATATGTATGTGTATTTGTTTTTTCCATAGAGAATTTTAGGTTAATCTCATTTTCTTTTCTATCTACAGATCCAAAACCTTCGGTTAAACCACAACCATGAACACATTCGTAAGTACAGACTACTGACTTTGTTATAACATACGTTCTCACTTTTGAAATATCTAAATCAGAGCTCAATCTCTTATGAAATAGCTAGCTACATCATATGCCAAAAGTCTCCTCTCCTCTCTCGTGAAATAGCCTTTGTTTACCTTTGTTGACTTTATTACTTTGTTTAGAACCCTTTGTTTACCCTTTGTTTAGAACCCTTTGTTTACCTCCACAGGTCCTGCTCTTACTTCTACTCGTGGCCCTCGTTGGTGTCACCAGCGGGATGCCTCAGAGGATTGTGCGAACCAAAAAGAGGTTTCCTGGAGAACGTACTCTGGGAAAGACCAATTACGGAACACACAGCTTCGGGGAAAGAGGCTATAAAAGGAACTCGAATCCAAGTAGGTATCCTTTTTCTGGTTTCGATTTTTTGGGTTTTAGGATCTGTGATATGTTGTTAAATACTAGAGGTTATGTTTATTGTGATTATGTGTTGTATGGTGTATACTTCCTTGTGTGGATTGTGTTTCTAATATTTTATTTATATATTTTTTTGTCTACAGGAAAACGGGGATGAGGGGAGATGGAGCCTCCAGTGTTGCAAGTATTCTTCTGGTATGTAAGCTTGAGGTGGAATTTTCTAATTGTAAATTGGTGAAAATAGTATTTGCAAGTTGATGATATTTGGCTCAAGGATATATGAAGTAGCGCTTTCTCTCCACACAAACGCACACACACATACACACACAAGCCAAATACAAATAACCTTTTTCCGGCT
Organism: Penaeus japonicus; assembly: GCA_017312705.2. Taxonomy (NCBI): domain Eukaryota; kingdom Metazoa; phylum Arthropoda; class Malacostraca; order Decapoda; family Penaeidae; genus Penaeus; species Penaeus japonicus. Next base: position 40,086 of record BOPN01003951.1, on the reverse strand, counting down.
GTCCACAACACAGTTTTTTTTTTCCCAGTACTACAGAGACACAAACATTAACAACACAAATCTATTTCCAAAAGCAACATCATCTTTGATCTTTTTATAAATTCTTAATCTCACAGGCAAAACGAAAGTGAACGAGTGAAGTCTCTCCGTCTCGTCGCCCAGTATCGAAGGACCAAGATCCTTCCAGAACTTTCTGTTCCAAAACAACTCACCTGCTCTAGTAGTGATGAGTCAACTATCATGTGATGAGTCAGATATAGTGTTGAATTCCAACACCAGTTACATAATCTTAATACGTTAAGTCACATCTGAGTTAGTTCATGTTAGAGTGTGTGGATGTAGCAAGTCTTGTGCTAACCATTAAAGTTTGATCTTTTTAGGATATAGTTTGTATTGTCTTTTGTGATAGTCTGTTTGTGACATAGTTTGTATTACGTACATTTTTGTGATAGTCTCTTTGTGATATAGTTTGTATTACATGTAATAGTATTTTTTTCATATATCTTTTATACCAAATATTACGTTATGATTGTTAACTATACAAACAGCAACATATATGTATTTATTTTTTTTTAATAATTTCTCTGTATTCACTTGATTAAATAAATATCCTGTAATATTTCCTATTTTCTTAGAAAAAAAAGTTTATCACTGAATAAGGATGGCTAAAGAAGTCATTAATGCAAAATATCCACTATATGAAGCACGCACACCATACCATGAAAATATGAAATTAGCAATGTTAAGGTGAAGATGATGAAGCATAATAGAATAAGGAAAAGAAGGCAATTATGAAGAGGAATACAGGTAGTCGTCGACTTACGACCAATGCGACTTACGACTGATCGACTTTACGACCGTCTGTCCGGCAGGCACCACTCGATCTGTATTGTAGTATGCAGTGTTTGACTTAAACCTTAAAGGTTTAACAATTTAAAGAAAGATAAAATGTTTAAAGAAAGAAAGTAAAATGATGAACTGAGAAAATGTTGATAGGATATGACTTTATGGTGATTACAATATCATTAAACAGCATGATATACTGATTATATATCTATTATATAGTATATATAATTACTATATATATACACACTTACTATATTACAATATACTTACTATATATTTATTTATCATATATATATATATATATATATATATACATATATATATATATATATATATATATATATATATATATATATATATATATATATATATATTATTATCATCTATTTAGCGTAAGTAGACTTACGATCAGATCGGTTTACGACCAGTCAGTCGTAACCAAGCGCAGTCGTAAGTCGGCGACTCCCTTTATAGAGAAAAAAAATAATGTTAAGGAAGCTATTACACTCTTGATAATTTTTTTTTAAGGAATATTAGAGATATGATGAAAATGGAAGAAAATAATAGAACGAAGAAGAAAACAATTTATATATTCAAGAAGAAAGAGAATGAAAAAAATATATATATAATGGAAATCGAGAAAAAATGAAAAATGAAAAATAAATATAATGAAAAAAAAGAGAAAAAACAAACAAACAAGAAATCTAATACATCTATAAAGAAGATAAACAAAAATACAAAGAGACCATTTTGGGGAGGAGGAAAAATAAACGTATTTAGTGAATAGCATTGCTAACCTTATCAGCTGTTTACACCAAAGTGTCATAAATCACCAACTCATTATAGCTAATACATCATTCTATTTTTTATTTTTCAAAATTTGCCTTTGCAAATATGCATCTAGGCACTCTAATAAGTATAGTAAATATTAAACATTTCACTTCCTCCACGTGAAAATATAAGCCTCCTCCACGTGAAAATATATACCTCCTCCACGTGAAAATATATACCTCCTCCACGTGAAAATATATACCTCCTCCACGTGAAAATATATACCTCCTCCACGTGAAAATATATACCTCCTCCACGTGAAAATGTATACCTCCTCCATGTGAAAATATATAACTACACCACGTGAAATTATAAGCCTCCTCCACGTGAAGATATATACCTCCTGCACGTGAAAATATATACCTCCTCCACGTGAAAACATATACATCCTTCACGTGAAAATATATACCTCCTCCACGTGAAAACATATACCTCCTCCACGTGAAAACATATTCCTCCTCCACGTGAAAATATAAGCCTCCTTCACGTGAAAACATATACCTCCTGCACGTGAAATTATATACCTCCTCCACGTGAAGATATATACCTCCTCCACGTGAAAATATATACCTCCTCCACGTGAAAACATATACCTCCTCCACGTGAAAATATATACCTCCTCCACGTGAAAATATATACCTCCTCCACGTGAAAACATATACCTCCTCCACGTGAAAATATATACCTCCTCCACGTGAAAATATATACCTCCTCCACGTGAAAATATATACCTCCTCCACGTGAAAACATATACCTCCTCCACGTGAAAATATAAGTTTCCTCCACGTGAAAATATATACCTCCTCCACGTGAAAACATATACCTCCTCCACGTTAAAAGATAAGTTTCCTCCACGTGAAAATATATACCTCCTCCACGTGAAAACATATACCTCCTCCACGTGAAAAT
>BOPN01003951.1:10000-20000 GCA_017312705.2 Penaeus japonicus | reverse complement strand
AATGATAATGATAATGATAATACTTATAATAGTAATTATGATAAAATGGATAATGATGGTGACAAATATTACAATAGCAACCATAATGACAAAATATATAACAATCAGAATAATGACAGTAATCATAGTACAATAACTGTAAGAACAGTAATGATGATAATTAATATAATGATGACAATAGTAACAATAATGATGTTGATTATAATTATAGGAATATTGAAAATAATGATTAATATCATTATTTTTATGGAGATGATGATTACGATTGTTCCATTTCTATAATCATCATTATGGTTATCATCCTTTGTCATTATAACTACCATTATTATTACAATAATAATTGTATTTATCATTATCATTATTGTTACCATTACAATTATCAATATCTTTTTTACAGTGACTACTGTGATAATAATAATGATAATAGTAAAAATCTTTTTTGTTTGTTTTCATGGTTATTATTAGTATTGTTATAATTACTATCACTACTATCATTATTACCCTTACTATCAGGATCATTATTATTATTATCATCATTGCAACAAAAATAACAACGACAACAACAGCACCGCCATTGATGATGGTAATAATGATGATAATGATATTACTAAACTTTTTTTGACCCAATACCGAGTGTCTTAATTAATATTGGTACAAGAGCTACTTACCAGCATTCCTACAGCCTCTTCACTTCTCTCTTCAGATCCTGATACTTGTCAATTAATTATACTTTGTCATGATGCCAGTGCTTATGTAGCATTGGGACCAACTTGTAGCCTCCTGTTACAATGCTATTAATATTCTCTTCTGTTTCTCCACATAATCTACATAGATGATACCTGTACCTTGCCTATGTTGCTCATAATGACATAAGTTCGTAGTGCTTGGGTCTCGGGTTGCCATCAGAGCTCCTATGATTTCTCTCTTAAATGCACCTCCTTTCAGATACTTCTAGCTCCTTTAGACTCGTGCTTTTACTATTTTCTTTATAAAGCGTCCATTGATAGTGCTTTCTCTTTATAACTATTTCCTGTTCTTTGTTTAAAAAAAAAGAAGGAAAGAACATTTTTTTAATTGTATCCCCGTGTCCTAAATTCTGCTCATCTCCTACGGCCTTCAGTAATCATACTTTACTAATTTCAATACACTCGGATAAGGTATTTACTTCCATGGTAAAGCAATCTTCAATATATCTATTAATCCTCTATTACCATGCGTTCTCTTAACGCACAATCGTCCTACCATTACTTAGGGAATATTGAGTCCTGTGCATTGCTATACACTTTCTATCTAGTCTGCTTGTCTATCTGTCTTATATCTTCTTTGGTCCACGTGATCACAACAGCATCAAGTATCATTTGCGAAACTGTCCTTCAGTTTATAGCAATGATAATATGTTGAGTTTTGAGGTGAAGATGTTTCTCTTAACCTCCTGAAAACTTTTTTTTTTTTTTTTTTTTTTTTTTTTTTTTTTTTTTTTTTTTTTTACATCATCTTCCAACAGTATCAGGCATTTGTATTCCTTTTAGTTCTTCCAGTGCTTGTTTGTCTGGTAATGTGTCGTTTTGCTTCTTCTTGTTATGGGCACTGCACATTCGCTCATTCCAATTTACATGCTATTCTTCTTTACTATAGATACGCGTTCAAAATATCTACCTATCTTTCCGTACACTGTCAAGGAATATTGTTATTCTCATTATTATTATTATCATCATTATTATAATTGCTATTATAATCATTATCATTATTATCATTGCCATTATTATCATTATTATTATTATTATCATTATTATTATTATTATTATCATAATGATAATACTATCATTATCATCTTGTTGTTATCATTATAGATAGTGCTAGTATTATCATTATCATAATCACTTTTATCATTATTACTATTATCATTAGCATCATTAGCATCGCTATCATTATCATCATCAGTATCATTACCATCGTTATCATTATCCTTGTTATTGTTATCATTATTATTATTATCATTATTGTTATCATTATTTTTATAAATGTTACAAACAGTATTATTACCATTACCATTACTAGCGTTATCATCAATAATGTTAATCAAAATAATAATGTTTAACATTGTCATAATTGACACTATCCCTACTAGAATTAATAAGGATAAAATGATTGTTATTGCAATTACAGTTATTAATACTATAATTGTTATAATCATTTATGTATGATTATAATCAAAGTTATGGTATTATCATTATTTGTGTCATTATCATCATTATGATGGTGATGATGATGATGATCATCACCATTATAAAACTCTACATTGAACCTTAATCTTTAAAACATGATAATATTGCATATCAACCTGAGTATGGCCTTAGGCGAATAACCATGATATAGTCCTAAATGACCCAAAATATTTCGTTTTGATAATAGATAACGATTTTCTTACTGTCACTTGAACATAACAGAAGAAACACAGACCAATTTACTCAAGAATGGAGTCAGGAGGAGGCTATCCCACGCAGTCACTCAATTTTAAGCAATCCGTGTCTTAATGAATCAGGTACATCGGGTTTGCTTACTGAAGTCCTCCATTGTTTACCTGCCTCATAATGAGTTCGTCGTACTTGTTGGAGGAGGTAAGGTACTCTAATCAACTTACTCTTCTTGGAAATGAACTGATGATATCGAATTAATTCACATTGGCTGTCTCTCTTTCTCTATCTCTCTCTCTCTCTCTATCTATCTATATCTCTCTCTTTCTTTCTTTTTTTTCTCTCTCTCTATCTATCTCTCTCTCTATTTCTCTTTCTTTCTCTTTATTTCTATCTTTCTCTCTCTCCCTCTCCCTTTCTCTCTCTCTCTCTCTCTCTCTCTCTCTCTCTCTCTCTCTCTCTCTCTCTCTCTCTCTCTCTCTCTCTCTCTCTCTCTCTCTCTCTCTCTCTCTCTCTCTCTCTCTCTCTCTCTCTCTCTCTTCATCTTTATTTATTTATTTTAAGACCGCACATAAATATGACGGCTAAAGGCTTATAAAGAGCTTAAAGTTCATTGAAAAATATCCCACCCTTTCTCCAAGTTAATGAAAGTCTGCGGGATTTTGTCATTTTTCATCTGGATTTTAAAAGGGTCTTCTCTTGCACCATCCGCAAAGAGCATCATTGGATTGTATAAATGGTTGATCATCAGTGTTTATATCACTCGCTTTTACTCAAGTGTAGTTCATCAATGACTGTGACATTTTCTTCGGCGAAATTAATACCTTATGACAATTCAGGGAATATGATAAAAACTTCCTGTCATTTCAGGGCATATGACAAAAAACCCTTATGTCAATCCAGGGAATATGATAAAAATCTTATGTCAATCCAAGGACTATGACAAAAACCCTTATGTCAATCCAAGGAATATGACAAAATCCTTATGTCAATCCAAGGAATATGACAAAAACCCTTATGTCAATCCAAGGAATATGACAAAAACATTTATGTCAATCCAAGGACTGTGACAAAAAGCATCCGTGTCCTCAATTACTACAATTGCTAAGACCTACTTCTGGAAACATGCTTTCCTTGGAGCATCAATTATACATTCTTTTCTTCCTGTGCTGACAGAAATTCCAGCACATAGTCTCGTGTTCCATTCTTCAGCATTTTCCTTTGTATCTTATGAATGGTTTCTTCTGTCCAGTGAGATCTTCATTTGCCTCTTTTTTTCCCACTTTTCTCTCACAATTCTAGCCAAAGAGTTCTTGTTATGGGAATTTCTTTTTTAAGCATCACCACTTTTGTCCTACCGCAGGATTTCTGAATTTCCCTCCTGAAGTTTATGCCAGTGTCCCTTCGGTCAACCGGAATCCTCTGGAGCCACTAGATGTCTATGTATCAGTATGGACTGTCGACTGAAATTCTACTGAAAGGATATTGTGTTCCTAACTGTTCAGAAAACCTTCCCGTCATGAAATTGAATGCCACTGAATGGTCAGTTTCGAAATGTTTCGTCTGCTTCTAACAGAATAGAAGGAAATGTGCAAAGCTCAGACTATCAGAGAGTCTAAGTGTAGAAGCCAGTTTCCTCATTTGATCCACGTGTCATGGATGATATCCATCCTCTCGTCATAGATTATCCTGAAAGAATAAGGGTTGCCATTCAGTAATCTATGAACGTGCAGGATTAGTCACGAGGACCTGCAATGTTCGTAATATTTTCATACGATTCTTCAGTGGATTCATCTGTTCGGATTTCGGTACATTTAGCATGCTTGTTTTCAGAACCACACCATGCAGTAAACATGAGACTCACCACATCAGTCTATGCATGCTGATTGCTTGATCGTACTTTTAATTTGACGTAGGCTTCCTGAGACAGATATACCAACGACAATACCAGACTCAACCACTTAAATCCTTTAAGGCTGCATCCTGACAGCATGATCGCTGCATGGTAAGTGAAACAGCCCCCATTCGGAAAAAGTAAACCCCGGGTTGAAGGTCTCTCGGTGTGTCTGTGCAACGTTTAATGTCTTGCCTGGATAAAGATACAAACTATCTCATGCAATTTCAGATTTAAGATTATTCTCAGGTCTATTTTGCGTCTCACGTTCTGTATATTTATTAATTTATTTACATGGTTTGACTATGCAAATAAATACAAATACTCAATAGTCTCTAATTTTACACATTCAACTCATCTATTCTATATTGCTTGCTGCTTACTGATTTCCCCAAATGAACCGAATAAAGGTGATTTAGAATGACAAGATCCTCTTCCATGTACAGAAACAAACACATTTATCTTGACCTTTAAATCATGTCAGAATAAACATCTTCCACCTCCGGATTTTGGCTAACCCTAAGATGACTGATCATTCGACCTCTGAGGACCTTCTTATTATATATATTTACCTAGCAGCTAGTAAGGCACACATTGAGTTGTCAACTGTGTTTTTAAGTTGATTGCCTTTTGTTTCCCCAACCCTCAAGAATGATCGTAAAATTGACATACATGTTATCTTGTTTATGTAAATAAAAAACCATATGAAAGTTACTTAATAAAGATGTTTTCCTGTGAAAACTAGCATAAAAGCTACCATGGCTTTTAAAAATTCCTCTGATCAATACTAGTTCTTGCAAATCTGGTGCCGGATCCAAGAAAGTCGTTGCAAATTTACTCTTGTGCAATTTCCGACCGTAGCCATGTGACTCCCCCTGCATCACCAACCAAAAAGGAGTTTTTAACTGCGACTTTGAATGAAGAAACACAATTGCCCTGGTCAGCCAATGAGAAGCTCGCTCTCAAAATACACCCGCCAATCACCGCCTAATAATATCAAAACAAAGTTACGCGAAATTTCTTTGACAACATGAAAAATCTTACACCCACTTTCTGGAATCTTACCTGAAGGAAAAACAAAAAACAAAAACAAAAAAGCGGCTAATTTTGGCTCTATTAAAACAACAGCGCTGGTGAAATCAGTTCATACATGGCGTCAAAGGCTGGACTGAAATATATCTGCAGAATTTACTTTGAAACCTTAAGAATGACACGAATAAGATTTGACACTACTTACCGATCGCCAAATCCTACTTTCAGGAAACTATCATAGTGTCTTTTTGGGGGATGTATGATTAGCTCTCAGCTATTATAGGAATGTATAGGGGGTATTGGGGGTCAGCTTTTAATGGGTGATGAAATTTTAAATCACAATTATCACAATATTGCTATTAATTGATGGTATTCCGGTCACCTTTACCTCCACACCTGTAGATCTTTCGGAAAAGGCTAATAATCCTCTACATTTGCTTAGTCTGGCGAAATGATAATAGGAACGATAATGATATTGAAAATGTAATAATGATAGTAACCATGTTAATGGTAATGATTACAGTAATGATATCATGATGATAGTAATGGTGATGATAAAAATAATAATAGTGTCATCATTATCATATCATACTTATCATTATAATTTTCATTATTTCTATTATCATTACTATCATTATTAGTATTATTATTTTATTATTATCATTATTGTTATCATTACCATCATCATTATTATTATCATTACTATCCTTATTATCATTACTATCATTATCATTATCATATTAATTGCCATTATCATATTCATTGTCATTATTATCATGAATATTACTATCATCTATTAATCATCATTAACATTATTGTCATCATAATAATTATTATCATTACTTAAATCATCATCATCATCATCATCATTATTATTACGATTATTATCATCATCATTATCGTCATCAACATTTTGGTAATATACTATCGCCATCACAATTATTATTATTATCATCTTAATTCTTATAATTGCAATTGTTATTAACATCATTGCTATCATCATCATCGCCATAATCATTGCTATTACTGCTATCGTCATTAGTATCATTGATTTTGTTATTATTGTTATTATTATAATCATCATTCTTATCATTATCATTTCCATTATCATTCTTATTAATATCATGATTCATTTCTTTATTATTACCTTTTTTATCATTACTATTGCAGTTATCATTATTATAAATTATTGTCATCAATATTATCATCATTACCATTCTTGCTATTGTTACTATTATCATAATCATTATCATTATCAATATTAGTATTGTTTATAATTAATTTTAGAATAGGTCCCGTCGGTGGCACCAGAATATGTGACGAGCTAGAGATTGTTCTAATTACCCACACATAATAAATAAAAGGGTGATGTGAAACACGGTAGCTAAATGATAATAACAATATATTATAACTCAAAATATATAACATTATTTACAATAAAGGGCTATTAAGCTACGCAAGAGGAAGCTAAGCCTATCGCAAAGCTAATGAAATCTGAGCTAAAGTTATATCGAGAACACTAAGGAAACACTGACAATGCACAGTATATGAATTAAGTCACTAAGGCACTAGACAATATCTACCTGGCATCCTTGATGAGGCTGTTGAAGGGAGAGGAGGTCCTCTCGACACGAAAGCTGAACTAATTCTGTCTGAATCTAATAATGACCTATTCTGAGGCGAGATGCTGGGTCACTTCGAAGGCAAGGGTGAAATCTCCTCATTGGATAAAATGCGAATTGACTCGACTTGATTGGCCGACGGGGATAAGGGCACGGTTCGATGCCCCTCCTACCATGCGACTCAAATTCAAATTCAAATTCAAAAACTTTATTCCATAAATTACAATGTAGGTACAAGTAGGTACTCTGGGCTGTTTCTGGAATTTGGAGACGTTGGGTTAATAGTGACATTATCATCATCATTGGTAGTAGTTGTAATATTGTTATTAGCATTATTGGTGATAGTATTTTATGATTATTATTTTCATCATTATAATCATGTCGTTTGTTTTATTGGCATATATCATTATATCAGCATTTTCCTATTATCATCCGTATCATTATTGTTATTACTCCCATTAGTATTATCCTTACGATTGTTATCTCTATTACTATCATTATCATTGTCAATACCATTATCATATTATAATTATCTTTCTTTTTCTTATGATGATTATTCTATTTCTATTATATCCTTATTAAATCATTTTTAGCATCGTCTTTATTATTCTATTATTGTTAACATTTCCCCAACAACTTAATCTTAACTATTATTTTCATAATTTCCTTTATCATTATCTTTGCCGTTATCACTAGTTATAGAAGTAGCAGCTGTGCTTGCATGAGGGATACAGACACTTGCAAGCGCAATAATAATAATGATAACAGTTAATATTAATAATGGTATAAAAGTAAGGAAACCCAATAATTTTTTAGTTCCCCCTTTACCATAAAAGTTTTCTGTGATACTTTGTGTTTATTAAGTAAAGCGACCGAACAACACGTCACATGTATTCAATGATATGTAATGGTGATAATAAATATAATATTACCTATAATTATTACGATGATAGCAATGATAGTGATGATAGTTAAGATAAGGATGATGGTGATGATGAGGATAATAATGGTAATGATAATAATGATAATAATTATAATAATAATGATAATAGTCATAATAATAATAATGATAATGATAACAATAATGATAATAACAGTAATAATAATGATAACAATGATGCCTATGATAATCACCATCATCATCCTCAATATCATCACCATTATCACCATCGTCACCAGCATTTTAATTATCATCATAACTTCAACAAGTACTACTACCACTACCACCACTCTTATTGCCCTTACTACTATTTCTATAACTCCAACTAATATAACGAAAAAGAGAATGATTTTATTTAGACGGACCCAGATTAAATCTCATTCATATATCTTGACAGTATTCTATTTTCATATATTTAGCAACTCTCTCATCAACACATCTACGATCGTAAACACATTCTAGAATACGAGGAAATCGTTAGTGTTGGATGCTGTATCGGCGATATCAACTGTAATATTTAGATAAAAGCTTTTGAATGTAGTTTGTTGTTGAATGTTTAATGAATGAAATATATAGAAATACGCAAGTATACGCATAAATCGTGAGAAGAAATGATAATGAAGATAAAGATATTTCGAATTGGTGATATATTATCAATGTTACGATTATGATGACGGTGATGGTAACCAAAACTAATCATAACTGTGATAATGATATAAGGACTAACAGTAATAGTGTTGATAATAACTTGTGAGCATAGAATTATAGTTACATTGTGGTAGCGATGGTGGTAGTTACTTTAACCACAGTTACTACCTTTATGATAATGATGATTGTAATAATGATAAGAAGATTAACAGTAGTTATAGAAATAATAAGGTCAAACATGATAAGCACATTGTGAGTATAACAGTGATAGCAACAAGCTGAGGAAATGAAAATTATATTTAATCAATAACACTAATAATGATTATGATACTGATAATCACATGATGATGATAATGATACTAATGGTAATCATGATAAAAATTATTAAGAAAATGAAAGTAATAATAATTATAATGATCATGATGATGATAGTATTGTTAATGATTACAACGATGATAATGATAGTCATGGTAATGGTAATGATATGAAGGCCAATAACAACAATTATAGTAATAAAAACGGCAACAATGATATTATAATAATGATGTTGATAATGATGATAAAAAGAATTATAATGATAATAATGATGCTAATAATTCTAACAATAATAACCAATGATGAGTATAATGTTATGGTAATACTAACAAAGAAATCATATTGACAATGATAATGATTTTATATTACTAATAATAATGGTGATAATGCTAGCAGTGATAATATCATTATCTTTATGATGATAATAATGATAATGTTAACGATATAAAAGGAAAACGGAAAACGTATCCTCCCCATCTGCACTTTATTCATAGGCAGGATAGATGATATAAGGAAATGGTAATGTTTATATTTGCCTCCATAAGTAAAAGCAAAGACTAGCAAAATACTTCATAAAATGTAGCACATCTCCTATCGTCTCCGTATCTAGCGATTTTTAAGACGTCACCCTTCCATCAAAACTACCTATCTCCTTCTCATCCTTCCTCTATTCATTAACTAAACAAAACCAGACTACCAATATAAAAAAGAATATATAAAAAAAAAAGTTTTCTTTCCATAGCACTTTTTCGCTCGTCTCCGTCTAGAATGTAGCGATTTTTAGGACGTCACCCTTCCATCAAAACTTCCTTTCTCCTTCTCATCTTTCCTATATTCATTAACTAAACAGAACCAGAGTACCAATGAAATAAAATAAATCTTTCCATAGCACTTTTTCGCTCGCCTCCGTCTAGAATGTAGCGATTTTTAGGACGTCACTCTTTGTTTACAATTTCAGGTACGAAGTCGAGAGCGAGAGGAAGGGGAACGTGAAGGCGGATATGACACACAATTTTCGTTGCTGTTGCAAGAGGAAGTGGTATTTGAAGTGACTGGAAGGGAGGAAATCGAGGAATGGTTGTATGGTAGGATGGGAGAGATGTATTATGGAGAATGTTGTGTGATTTGGCTGTTT
>BOPN01003951.1:0-2500 GCA_017312705.2 Penaeus japonicus | reverse complement strand
CCTATTATTTTTGATGAAAGAATGACTCACAATTTTTGTTAGATATTAACCCATTCACGACGGGGGCATTCCAGCCTTGCATGTCACAATGCCGGGGCTCTTGAACGCTCACGTCCCCAGCGAACGGGCCTAGAATGCGCAGTACAGTAGTGTACCACCCGCCACGAGAGGGTTAAAATTCTCATTTCAAAAGAGAAAAAAAAAACTCCTTATAAAGTATATAATACACTATGATATAACAAAGGTGCTTTATATATATTTAGCATAATGACTCACCATTTTATTTATGATTTATTTTTTTATATTTATTGATCTTTTTACAGGCTCCAAGCCAGAATGCCCTAGACAAACACATCATCAATGAACATCCGGAATCCCGTTACTTTGAGTGTGAAATCTGCCACAAGGCTTTCAGGACTTACCGCTACCTCAACTTCGCCCACATGAAGAGATGCCACTTTGGCCTCCCTATTAAATACACGTGCGAAAAATGTAACAAGGGATTTGTGGATAAGTCGTCCTTTAGAAACCACAAACTCACGCACTCGGATACCAAAAACTTTACCTGCGAATATTGTGGATCTTTGTTCCACAACCCATACATTTTGAAAGTTCACCTCAATACACATACTCAAGAAAAAAAATATAATTGTAAAGACTGTGATATAACATTTTTGCGACACTGTAATCTCATTGCTCACAAAAAGCGTTTCCATAGTTCTGATGATGTCAGATTGGTTTGTGAAGTGTGCGGCAAATCCATGGCAACACAACAGGACTTGCGGAGGCACCAAATAGCTCAGCACTCGAAGGAAAAACCATTTGCATGCCAACAATGTTCTCGAACTTACACCTCAAAGGAGAGCCTGAAAAATCATCTGCGAACCCATGCTGATGAGAAACCGTACAAGTGTGACTGTGGAAAATCATTCCACAAGAGCAGTGTCCTCCGTCGTCATCAGAGGTCAGTGCATCTGGCGCAGAGGCCGGCGGCACATGTTTCCACCCAGGAAAGCATTCAGGAAGAAATGGACAGCGTTCACATTGGAGACGAGGACATTGAAGGAGAGGAACGCATGGTGGTCATCACCCTCAAGGAATGCAATCCGCCCGCTGTGTATACTGTGAGGAATGCATCTTCACACTTGGAGGAGATCATGGTAACAAGTGAGAGCTCCCTGCAGTCACCAGAGAATGCCTTCATCTCTGGGACGACACTCCCACATACCGAAACTATAGACACCATACCAGTGCTACACCACCAACTGGGAAGCATTGGAACTAGCAGAATTGGGCTCACAACACCTGTTCTTTTCACGACACTCAGTGGAACCCATGGGCAAGAGGCTCTTCAGGAGGACTTGCCACAAAATTTTACTACTGAGATGACTTCTGTTCCTGCAGGTCTCCAAGCTAATGCCATCCCTTTCCAAGAAGAGAACATCTCCACAGACTCCATAAAAGACGAGAGAATAGTGCAGTTTCAGGATGAAACTCCTGTCACATGTACACCACTGACAACTCAGATACTGCAATTACCACCTCTTCAGACGAATCCTTCCAATAATGCCCAACTTACTTATGTTACAACCTGGCCTTTCCCAGATAGATAGCATATTTGTCAAGTAAATTCTATAAAATCAGAGCCACTTCAGGACTTGAAGTGTGTTTAAAACCAATTGATGTTTCTTTCTTTAAATCTTATTTTCAGATCACTGTAAATTCCAATCAAAATGGGTCATGTTTTTAAAAACTGACAATATATGAGCTTAGTTGTAAATTGATAATTTTTTAAAGATTTATTAGAATCACATTTTTTATAAGTTTCATTACTACTAAATCTTTTTATAAGATTATTGATATTTTCTTAATTGTATCCAGAAAAAAGATAACAAAATACTTCTTTAAAAATTTATTCAAAACTTTCACAGTAAAATACATAATTTTCTTATAAAATGCTATTACAGATTATATATACACTATACATATTAATAAAATACACTAACTGTACATTTAACAATATACTTCACGTTTACTGCATTAAAGAAAAAAAACAAAAAAACATGCACTTTTTATTTCTCTATCCCAACAATGTGAACTAAGGCACAATGTTTACTTAGACAATACATTAATATTTTAGGTTTAACAGATGATGATGAATGATAAAAACACCATATAACAGGAACTTCATATTCAGCACATTACTGACTTGGTGTGAAACAGAGAGAAATATATACATGTATATAATGCAGTTATTTCAGGTTTCTTTTCTTTCTTATATCTAGCAAACTGGGTCATCAATTATGAGCTAAAGCATAAATCAAATACTGAGCAGTAGTTTCTGTTTGTGTGCCTGAGTGTATGGTAAATTGTGCGAGTATGATATAAGTATGAGTGAGAGTGAGTGAGTGAGTGAGTGAGTGAGTGAGTGAGTGAGTGAGTGAGTGAGTGAGTGAGTGAGTGAGTGAGTGAGTGTGTGTGTGTGAGTGTGTGTGTGTGT
>BOPN01003950.1:132770-135983 GCA_017312705.2 Penaeus japonicus | reverse complement strand
ATATATATGTGTGTGTGTGTGTTTGTGTGTGTGTGTGTGTGTGTGTGTGTGTGTGGTATCAAGATTGTCAAAAGGCAGGAAATTAACATATTTTAGTGAATGTGAGTGACTGTTGCAGAGAAAAGTCAATTTGAGACAGGACGTCGGGGTGCCGTACCTACTGAACACAAACCAAGAGAAAGACACGTATCAAACTAGATATATATTACGTATCTCTTTCGAAGCACCGGATATGCTGTTGACAGTGTAATGGTTTTATCTTTAGTTGTGTCGGTTTGAGAACTGATAATAATTATCCAGTAACTGAGGTAGGAATCCTGGGCCAGTGGCAGTCATGACGGTGTAAGTGTCGAGGGCGTACAGTGTAACTCATTCGTGTAATGTTTCGTGTATTTTGACTGTCTACAAAATAGTGTATCCTATAAAGGTAATTCAATAACAAGCCTTGCAGTTCTTATGTGGCTTGTGTAAATTTTCATTTGCTTCACCTCTGTTTTTGTCATTTGCCAGATCTATCCTTCCGGAATAGTTCAACGAAGTGAATGAAAAATAGTGATCAATTGGCGTGTTTATCATGTTTAGTGTACATGTAAAGCAATGCATGTACAGGCGTATGATTATATGTATGTATGTGCATATATTTGTTGGTCCATATATGTCTAATAAGTGTAGTATATGGGGCTAACCTGGTTATATTGAACCTGTTCTCAGGTAAATTCTAGATAATAAGGAAGTGTACATTTCCTCATACATTTTTTCCCGACCGGACTAAATGTATTCATTTTCATGCTATTTCATTTTTCGTGTTCTTTCAAAATCATAAAATTCATTGAAATCCATAGTCACTTTGGAAATGTAATTCTGCGTTTTGGAAGAGAAATCTTATAAAATTGTTCAGATAAAGCGATTTAAAGCAAAAGTTGTCGAGCCCGCCTCCTTCGGACAGCCAGGCCAGTGTTACACAAGCGGGATTTTTTAAAAAGGTGTCGACATGTACGTGTAGCACAGCACCGCCACTTTTAAGCTTCCCACTCAATTTTGACTTTCGTGTCGAGAGACATTCCAATAAAAGTGGAAGTATGTCAGAACTGCAGGTTCACACAGTGACAGCGCTTAGTGGTGAACTTTGACGTGAAGGAGACTCTGTACTCCTGCTATGAAAGAGAATTGATAATTTCGCAATGCAAGATCTTGCGTTTTGGAATAATATATATGTATATATATATATATTATATATATATATATATATATATATATATAAATATATATTTATATATATATATATATAAATATATATTTATATATATATATATATATATATATATATATATATATATATTTGTGTGTGTGTGTGTGTGTGTGTGTGTGTGTGTGTGTGTGTGTGTATAATTTTTATTTTTTTTTCCCCCAATTTCTTCAAATGACAATGCAAAAGTAAAAAAGAAAAACAAAGATTGTAAGAAGAACTTCACACGAGAGGATAGAGAGTTGCAATTAATTTTCACAACAACGGTTGATGATTCCCAAGAGATTAATTAGTTGGCGAGGAAAAGGCGGAAGCTGCTTGATCTCTCTGCACAAAGGCACTGCTTTGTGAATGTCGCTGCGCCGTCCGCCGGCTGACTGCGCAAAGGTCCGCCATAGATTATTGATGTGCATGTATATGTGTGTGTGTGCGTGTTGGTCTGCTTGTGTTTGTCACCTAAGTTGACCTTTAGGATGAAGAAAATAAGATGATGATGATGATATGTCGGGGTATGGAAGGTATTTTGAATCCTTCATGCATACCTTCTTTACAGAATATTCATTAGCCTATTTAATTTAAGCGGTATGTCTGCCGACTCATAATGGCGATATTGCTGCTGATGATAAAATTATAAAAATGACTACGATGATGATAATGATAAAAATGTATGTTGTAGTGCTGATGGGGATGATATTGGTGGTTATATATATATGCATTTAATTACATATATATACAACCACACACCCACCCAACCACCCATACACGCACGTGACACACACACACACACACACTCACAGTAAAAGACATGCAAAGGAGAACATCGTGCACTATTTTCAGATTATAGAGAAATTCCTTTCAAAGATACTGTAGGGAAATAGTATTGCATATTGCTTACACCACTGCGTCCATAGCACAATGGGTTCTGTAAGATTAGAAGGGTTAACCGATTGGCGCATTTTCCGACAATTCTCCCGCCCGTTTCCGTTCTGGCGCCGTGACTTTGGTAGCCTAGACTTCTGGGCCCGAGACTAGCCTTCTATCACACCAGGCCAGTTGTATTCAAACTGTGGGTCATGCACCAAAGATGGCCCATGGACACTACTCAGAGGGGCCATGGACATTCAATCTGGAATAGTATTTATGATAAGGAAAACGACCAACAAATAAAAACATAAACAAATGAATAGAATTAATGAAAATTGAGGATATATATGACTGTTTGACTGCCGCTTGCCCTTAAATCCGCCTTTTTTCTGTTATATAAATTATTTTAGACATCATAATTACATTTCAGTATTATTGAAGATGGTACATGAATAAATATTTGGAATAAGAAAAAATAAATGGAAAGAAATCAACGGGTTATTCTTTATGATCCCTGAAAGCGTCGCGCCACCCCTTCACGGATGATTTTTATTTATTAGCAGCTTCTTTTAATTCATCCTTTAGTTAGATTAAATCTTCTGTGGATCAGTTAATCTGTGTATGTTAATATCACAGGGGAATTCGACGTTTTTCATGCAGGTCACTTAACAGAAGGAATTGCTACGTTTGCATGAGAGCTTTGAACTCGAGAAAAGTTCCATATACATCCAAAATTATAGGGATACATCGGTCTACAATCCAGAGGATACTCATAATCCATGAGCTGCGTTATTCTGAAAATTATTCAGGCTCATTTATACCTTTTTCTACATTTCCGTTCGCGTACGAATGAAAAATTAAACGTAAAAGAGATCTGTGTTTCGAAAAATACAGCAGATGTTCGGGTTTGTGTAGGTGGAAATAGATTTATGCATTGACAAGCCAAATGCCAGGTATATCTGTATGAGAAATAACCTATTATATCGCTTATATGTGTAAAGATACACGCACAAAAGTGTGTGTGTGTGTGTGTGTGTATATATCTATCTATATTTCTATCTAACTATCTATCTATCTATCTATCTATCTATCTATCTATCTAT
>BOPN01003950.1:101989-104489 GCA_017312705.2 Penaeus japonicus | reverse complement strand
CTCTGCTACGAATATCGAATATCTAAGGGAAGTCGAGGATAAGTCAAAGATAGAATGAAGATAAGGGGTTGGGGGGATACGTATATGATACACAATATATATTTTAGGTGATTGAGGACCTTTTTGCGATTTATGTAGGAAAATACAAATATTTCATATGAATTAAGAAGTAATACTAAATAGTTACGCTCTTTTAAGCTCCCAAACACCAGCTTTATGATTAAAGAGTGCATGATATGTCACCAATGGCATGGTTATCAGCAGAATTTTTTAACGGATTTTTGACACTTATTCTATCAATATTCCTTTTTCACAATTTGAATATCAAAGGGATCAGAGCACCGTTAACCACTCGTTAAGCTCATACAGCATATATTTCTTTGGAAAACAAGTCGATTTTTAATGGCTTCTTTCTTCCCTCACATACTGAAGGAAAAAAAAAATAATAATAATAAAAATAAAAATAACGAATACATCAAAATGAATAGAATCGTGAAAAGACTTGTGCACTTCTTGATGTAATTCATCCTTAGTCTGTATATATATATATATATATATATATATATATATATATATATATATATATATATATATATATATATGCATCTATATATATATTTATATATATATATACATATATATATATACCAAATATAAAACATAATGTTAAGTCACTAACTCGAACATTTACTGGCAGGAAATACAAGAAATGTCTTACATCCTATACCAGCAATGACATAGTCTTCCCACGAACCATACGTAATTGGAACTTGGAATTTAGGTTTAAATGTATCATAAAGACAAAGTTTGTCTAGAGTCGCAGATGTATGTGTTTTGCAACTACCATTTCTAGAAAAGGAAGTTGAAAACTACCTTGGATATATTTAACCTTTATTAGTTTTAAAACTCAGTAAGTTAGTTATGGCCTTATAGCAATTCGTTAGTAATAGGAAAGGATTACTATCTTTATGAGGAAAACCGCTCAAGAATTTATTATATATAATACATGAATCATCACCGTTATCTATATATAGTCTCAAAGGCTAGATTTAGAGGGTTTATCCTGATAACTGTTTTAGAAAACACTGGTTTGATTTTAGTAAAAAGGGATCTCCTTTTTGGCAGCTGATATTTATCACCTTTAATAAACCTAGATTAGGGATATCATTAGCAAAGGAGAGTTTCTTTTCATTATTTCACAGTTAAACTTTACTAATATTAACTATATTTAATGAGTATTATAGCACTTCACTACGGTTCCTGTTCACTTGCAAGGGGTAACATTGACAAATTCCTAATGCAAGTCTCACAAAACAACATTGGGTTATGTTACTATATAATTTTGTTCCTTTTGAAAACCGGAATAAAACTGACGCCAGCCCGCCTGTGTCAGCGTGTGCTGACGCTTGAGAGAATGTGCCATCGAGCGCTGACTATTATGTCTATTATAGAATATTATCTTTTGATGTCTAAGTATATACAATCTACACATCCGTCTCGCTGCTGAAATATCTCAACAACTCTAATAAAAGATCAAGGAAACTAAAACAGATGCACATCAATGCATATGGGAAGAGGCTCAGATAACGACACTTACTTAAAACTAAACACTAAGCTAACAGTACGTTATGCAAACGCATGTTACATTCAACACAAGGAAATGTGCATAGGAGGGGAGATAAAGTTAATAAAAACACTTCTAGTCTATTAGGTCTCATATTTCCTTCATTACTCGTATTGTTCGTTTGAATATTGTATATCATTCAATTATTCACGTTGGGTTTTTCTTTCTTTCTTTCTTTTTTTTAATACGCAAAGAGGGGAAAGTAACCCACCCAAAAAAATCTACCGATGGACATGGAAATGCCATTACATGAATAAAAGATGAACTGGTTCCAAACCCGAAACTACTTATTAATCCTTTTTAATACCTTTCGCATTTACGTTAAATGTAACGCCTTATTTTTCTTTTTTCTTTCTTTTTTCTTTTTATAAAATGAGGTATTAAAAGTATGGATGAATAGGTATGTTATGTGAATGAACTATTTTCTATTAAGAATCCATTATAGGAAGATGGAATATGGATAACTCACCTAGCGGTTATTGATGAGCTATGTTGTTTACATCAGTTCTTTGCATTTTCATACGAATAACCGAGTACTCTACATGATTTTATACTTCAGTACACTAACAGAAATACAAGTTCCATCAAATGTTGAAGAAAATTAAAATCCATATTACACACACACACACATATAAATTGATTGGGCGATTTATAAACCCAAAAGTTGTCACTATTTTAAAATACATTAGCTATCGCTTAAATACTCCCGTTTCCAATGGACATCATAATCGTCTTTACCGTAACCTTTGATAGTTCTTTATAAGTCAGAAAACTTATTTACTGACTAACTCATCTCTCTATATATCTCCATTCATGAGGACAGATGAGCATGAGATGTGAAGTCACTGACTCGAACATTTACCGGCAGGAAATACA
>BOPN01003950.1:86989-89489 GCA_017312705.2 Penaeus japonicus | reverse complement strand
ACTCGCGCGAGTACGGGTCGGGGATTGTCTACCCCCCACAATGGTGACCTTCACCTACGTCATTTCGGCGCACACTATTCTATTTGCTCTTTACATCATGTTCTAGCACTGTGCTATGTCTGTGTTACCATGTTATGTTCACGTTCATCAATCACCCATGTACTCCACACGTTGACCACCACTTACCTCGTACAACCACTTCTATCCGCACTCCCCTCACCACCCACCCACCCACTCACACACGCAAACCTCACCACCAACCGCTCTCACACTCATCACACCCTCCTTGTACATCGCACATACTCAAAATACTCCTAACATAACCATTGTTTTTCATGTTCTTACTTTTTAAATTATATTCCGCGTTTCTATAATTCGATAGTTGTAAAAAATAATAATAATAATAGATAAATAAATAAAAATAAATAGATAAATAAAATGGAGACAATCAATTCATTTGAAAAATAATCCTGAGTGAATGAAGGTGAGTGATGTCCCGCCAGCTGGAAGCTCAGACTGGCTCAATCTAACAACCACAACCCAGCACGCAACCCCCAACCCTAACACACACTACCCGGATGTAACATACAACCACTGTACTCGCCACGTGTGTTCCAGTTTCCATTTCACTCTATTATGCAATATTATCTTTTGATTTCTAAGTATATACAATCTCCACAGCCGTCTCACTGTTGTAATATCTCGACAAGGAAACTAAAACGGATGCACATAAATGCATATGGAAGGGGATCAGATAACAATGTTTATTCAAAACTAAACACTAAGCTACTAGTAAGTAATGCAAACGCATGTTAAATGTAACACAAGGAAATGTACACAGAAGTGGTAACAAAGTTATTACAAACACTTCAAATCTATTAGGTCTCATATATTCCCTTCATTATTCGTGCTGTTTGTTTGATTATTGTATATTATTCAAGACTTCTTGGTGTTTTCCTTTTTGATACGCAAACAGGTGGGAAAGTAACCCCCTCAAAAGATATACCAATGGACATGGAATTAAAATTACATGAGGAAAAAAAACTTTTTTTATATATAAAATTGGTATCTTACATGCATGAATGAATAGGTAATTGCGTATTTGAATTGTTTTCTATTAAGAATCCTTTATAGGAAGATGGTTACGGATGTTTCACATAGCGATTATTAATGAGCTTCCATACTGTTTACATTGTTTGCCTCTTCATGTGAATTTCCAATTTTAGTAAGAAAGACAGTTCTAGCTTAAAAGGTCTTTTATTATGATGACTACATTGTCATCGAAAAATACCTGACTATCGTGCAAATAATAGTAGTAGTAATAGCAGTATAGAGAAGTTGAGATTCTGAATTATAAAAAAAAAAAAAAAAAAAAAAAAAAATACGGGAGAAAAAATAACAGTAAAAGTTTATTTCTGGTATAATATTTATGCTGAGAGACTGAGATCTTTATTAAAAACTATGCATAGGAATCATTACTATATAAAAAGAAAAAAAATCAATTAAATAGGAAATGAAAAAACTTTCGGTGTTTAAGCTATAAAAAGACAGGTCATACGGAAGAGCTTTTTAGTAAATGCATTGAATGTATCTTATTAACATTACTTGTAGTATGAATATTTAATGGAACAGAATACAATGTGTATATATATATATATATATATATATATATATATATATATAATTATATCAAATTTTTTATATTTAATCTCTCTCTCTTTATAAATATATATATATATATATATATATATATATATATATATATATATATATATATATATACATATATATATCTTTATATATATATATATATATATATATATATATATATATATATATATATATATATATATATATATATATATATATATATATATATATATATATATATATATATATATACATGTATACGTGTATGTATTTGTATATACATACATATATATGAATAATATATATATATATATATATATATATATATATATATATATATATATATATATATATATATATATATATAAGTCTGACCCCTTTTCAATGTGATGGCTGCCTCAAGACGACATCTTGAAGAACCTGAAAATCCATATTGCACACCCACACGCACACGCACGCACACAAATTGATTGGTGGATGTAAAAACACCTTCCTCAGGCAGGGCCCAGAGACGACAGCCGCCGGGTTGGTAAGGCGGCTATGCCTATTGCTTTCTCCGTGGCAACTGGAGCGCCTTCAGGCAATCCAACCGCCACGGTAAGCATTCAGTGATGATGATCAGATGAGTCAGCACTTATAGCTGGCAGAGGCCGGGCCGCCTCGTGCATATAGCCCGGGCGAAGGGAAGCCTTCGCAAATCTCTCTGAACTGAACTGAACTAAACCTCGATAATATATATAAAATTTAAATATAATATTGATATATTTTTGTAGCATTCGTATGTGAATACGCAATGCATATCTGAAATTAACAACTTATTTCAAGGAGAGAAAACAGACCTGTGCACGTC
>BOPN01003950.1:74489-81989 GCA_017312705.2 Penaeus japonicus | reverse complement strand
TTACATGAGCAAAAGAAACTCCTTTTTTTTAAATAAAGTTGGTATCTTATATCCACGAATGAATAGGTAATTGCGTAGATGAACTGTTTTCTATTAAGAATCCTTTAAAAGAAGATGGTTACGGATGTTTCATATAGAAGATTATTAATGAGCTTCCATACTGTTTACATAGTTTGCCTCTTCCAATTTCCAATTTAAGTAAGAAAGACAGTTCTAGCTTAAAAAGTCTTTTATTATGATGACTACATTGTCATCGAAAAATACCTATAGACTATCGTGCATAGAATAGTAGTAGTAATAGCAGTATAGAGAAGTTGAGAATCTGGATTATCAAAAAAAAAAAAAAAAAAAAAATACGGGAGAAAAAAAAAAGTATATTTATTTCTGGTATAATATTTATGCTAAAAGACTGAGGACTTTTATTAAAACCTATGCATAGGAATCATTACTATGTAAAACTAGAAAAAAAATCAATTAAATATGAAAGGAAAAAACTTTCTGTGCTTAAGCCATAAATAGGACAGGTCATACGGAAGAGCTTTTTAGTAAATACATTGAATGTATCTTATTAACATTACTTGTAGTATGAAT
This sequence comes from Penaeus japonicus, assembly GCA_017312705.2. NCBI lineage: Eukaryota > Metazoa > Arthropoda > Malacostraca > Decapoda > Penaeidae > Penaeus > Penaeus japonicus. Next base: position 81,398 of record BOPN01003950.1, on the reverse strand, counting down.
ATTTAATGGAACATAATACAATGTATATATATATATATATATATATATATATATATATATATATATATATATATATATATATATATTATTTTGTCTGACACCCTTTGACTGTGATGGCTACCTAAAGACGACATCCAGCAAAATCTGTCAAATGTTGAAGAACCTGTAAATCCATAGTGCACACCCACACGCACACGCACACACACAAATTGATTACTGGATATAAAAACACGTAAAGATATAAACAGTTTAAAATATATTTATTACTACTTAAATGATTACGTCATCCTTGGTTTGTATATATACGAAATATAAAACGTAATTTTCAAAAACACAAGATTCGTAGTACATCACACTATTTATGTTTGTCGGTCACCATGGCATTCCTCAACTGAAGGAAAAACTGAACTGGACTCTTAGTCTAGGTAAGCTGAACTCTACATGAATAGTTTTTATTGGATAAATGATTGTAGTCTTCAGTCACATAATTTATATAATTTGAGCACCGTTAATTAATAACGTATGATTAACATGAAAATCTATTATTTTTGAAGCATTCGTATTCCAATACGCAATGCATTTCTGAAATTATCATTACCTTTCCTTCCTTCCTTACTCTAAGGATCTTCTTCCTCCCTCTTTCATTCTTGGGATCTTATGTTGAGCTGGATAAGGGGAAGGACTGAATGAAGGAAAGGAGAGACATCTCAGCTGCGCAGAAAAGGAGTGTCTAGGGCAGTTTCCTACAAAACTCTTGCAATTTGGTTCTTATGTATCATAAACTGGATATGCCAATGACAAAGCCGTGCGTACGACATTCATATGTGTGTATGTATATGTATATGTGTGTGTGTGTGCATGTGTATATCTGTCTATATATATATACATATATATATACGCGTGTGGCTATACACACACACACACACACACACATATATATATATGTGTGTGTGTGTGTGTACATACATATGTATATATATGTGTGTACGTATTTATGTATGCATATGTATATATATATAGATAGATAGATAGATAGATAAATATATATGCATACGTATATATATATATATATATATATATATATATATATATATATATATATATATACATATATACACACACACACACACACACACACACACACACACACACACACACATATATATATATATATATATATATATATATATATATATATATATACATATATTTATTTATTTATTTATTTATATACATATATATACATATGTCCTAGACAAGATAACTAATTTGAAAATACATATGACCTTAATTAGCGAAAACATTTGCAATTTCAACTTAGAGATTCGTAAACGTGTTTGAAATTTTGAAGATAATTTAGGATTTAGAAAAAAATAAATATGAAACTATCAGCCGAAAGTAATGAGTTTTTTCGACCGTGATTTTAATATTCTGTGTAACTGAGGACTTTAAAAGTGTTTTTACTATCAACATTATTCATGATAATATTTCATATTTCATAGTGTTGAATATAATATTTAGGTTTAAATGTATCATAAACACAAAGTTTGTCTAGAGTCGCAGATGTATCAAGGTCTTATTGTATAAGATAAAGATTCAAAATTCATATCGAAGCAATAATTAAATATTTCTAGTTACTTAAACACAATGTCTCCCAGTTCCAGGTCAGTCCTGAATGCCCACGTTCGGAGGGCGTGGCCAAAGTCCTGCTCTCATTACCGCGTGGACCAATCACCGTTATATATATATCTTGATTTTATAATATATTGTTAATGTTTCGCTACCGTGTTTCACGTAATCCCTTTATATATTATGTGTGGGAATTAGATCACTCTCTGCTCGCCACATATTCGGGTGCCAGCGACTGGACCCGTTTTGCCAATTACACAAACAGTGTTAGTATTTAGGATATATACAATTTACACAAACGTAGTAGTAGAGACACATCTTTTATACCCATCACAAGATGTATATGTTTTGCAACTACCATTTCTAGAAAAGGAAGTTGAAAACTACCTTGGATATATTTAACTTTTATTAGTTTTAAAATTCAGTATGTTAGTTATGGCATTATAGCAATTCGGTAATAATAGGAAAGGATTACTTTCTTCATGGGGAAGATCGCTCAAGAACTTAATATCTATAATACATGAATCATCACCGTTATCCATATATAGTCTCGAAGGTTAGATTTGATGGGTTGATCCTGATAACTGTTTTAGAAAACACTGGTTTGATTTTAGTTTACTTTTTGGTTGCTGATATCTATCACCTTTAATAAATATAGTGTAATGTAATGTAGTGTATTGTAATTCCTAATGCAAGTCTCACAAAAAAACATTGGGTTATGTTACTATATAATTTTGTTCCTTTTGAAAATCGAAATAAAACTGACGCCAGCCCGCCTGTGTCAGCGCGTGCTGACGCTTGAGAGAATGTGCCAACGAGCGCTGACTTACTCTGAGCTTGGTCCTTACCCACCGCATTGCCCAGGTTCGGCGGCGACCGCCAGGCACCAGAGGAAGCTCATGAGCTTGGACGCCATGGACGGGGCTCGATCTGCCGACCACGGGGGTGGGAGGTCGGCACGCTAACCTCTGCGCTACTGATTCATGTACAACTCCACTAATTACTTGGCTACAAGTACAGTGATCAGCTCTGATTGCTATACTCATTTATCTTGCGGATTATAAAAAATCTTCACCCGTTCGAGTTAACATGCGAACGCATGTTACATTCAACACAAGAAAATGTGCATAGGAGTGGTGATAAAGTTAATAAAAACACTTATAGTCTATTAGTTCTCGCATATTTCCTTCATCACTCGTACTGTTCGTTTGAATATTGTATATTATTCAATAATTTACGGTGTTATCTGTTTTTTTTTATACGCAAACAGGGGAAAGTAACCCATCCAAAAAAATCAACCGATGGACATGGAAATGCCATTACATGAATAAAAGATGAACTGGTTCCAAACCCGAAACTACTTATTAATCCTTTTTAATGCCTTTCGCATTTATGTTAAATGTAGAGCCTTATTTCTTTTATAAAATGAGATATCAAAAGTATGGATGAAAAGGTATACTAATTTTCTATTTTCTATTAAAAATCCATTATAGGAAGGTGGGATATGGATAATTCACCTAGCGGTTTTTGATGAGCTATATCGTTTACATCAGTTCTTTGCATTCTCAAACGTATAATCGGTTACTCTGGATTATATTGTACTTAAGTATGCTAACAATATTACAAATTCCAAAAATATTTGCTTTCAATAAAAGAGACTATCTTATCGGAACATTTCCAAGGCATAACAAGTCACATGAGTGACTGAGGACTTTCATGTCGTACAAAGGTTCATAGCATCAATAATTATAGAAACAGAGAAATTTCCTTTGGATAAGTATGGAATATAAGTTTCGTTCTTTAGGCTCAAAAATAACTTTTATGGTTACTGGCTGTATTATATGAGCTAATGACAGGTCCATAAGGAACATCTTTTTTAAATGAATGCATTGACACGTATCCTATTTTTAAAAAATAGTGTGAATGTTAAAGAGAAAATTACAGAAGGACAAAATAATTACAATTATATATATATATATATATATATATATATATATTCATTTATTTAATCATATATGTATATATACATATATATACACATATATATATATATATATATATATATATATATATTTATATACATATATATGTGTGTGTGTGTTTATATATAGATAGATATACAGTTAGGTAGATAGATAGATATCCACAATCACACAAACGTACACACATACATTTATATATATATATATATATATATATATATATATATATATAAGATTATATATTGATATATATATATATATTTATTTATTTATTTATATATATATATATATATATATATATATATATATATATATATATATATATATATATATATATATATATATATATATATATATATATATATATACATATATATATATATACATACATATATATATATATATATATATATATATATATATATATATATATATATATATATATATATATATATATATACATACATATATATATATATATATATATATATATATATATATATATATATATATATATATATACATATATATATATATACATACATATATATATATATATATATATATATATATATATATATATATATATATATTTATATACTTATTTATTTATTTATATATGTATATATACATATTTATATTCATACATATGTGTGTGTGTGTGTGTTTATATATAGATAGATATACAGTTAGATAGATAGATAGATATCCACAATCACACAAACGTACACACATGCATTATATATATATATATATATATATATATATATATATATATATATATATATATATATATATATATATATATATATATGTGTGTGTGTGTGTGTGTGTGTGTGTGTGTGTGTGTGTGTGTGTGTGTGTGTATACTTATTCATTTATATATATATATATATATATATATATATATATATATATATATATATATATATATATATATATATATATGTGTGTGTGTGTGTGTGTGTGTGTGTGTGTGTGTGTGTGTGTGTGTGTGTGTGCGAAGAAATGTATATATAGATAGATAGATATATAGTTAGATAGATAGATATCCACACTCACACAAACGTACACACATACATTTAATATATATATGTGTATATATATATATATATATATATATATATACATATTTATATATATATATATATATATATATATATATATATATATATATATATATATATATATATATATATATATATATATATATGTGTGTGTGTGTGTGTGTGTGTGTGTGTGTGTGTGTGTGTGTGTAGTACTTTGTCTCACACCCTCTGATCGTGATGCCGCACAATGGAGCAGAATCTATCAAATGTTAAAGAAAATGAAAATCCATATCAAACACGCACACACACACAAACACGCACATAAATTGATTAGTCGATTTGAAAACTCGAAAGTTGTTAATATTTTAAGATATATTAGCTACCACTTAAATACTCCCGTTTTCAATGGACTTTGTAAACGTCTTTGCCGTAAACTTTGATAGTTCTTTATAAGTCAGAAAACTTATTTACTGACTAACTCATCTCTCTATATATCTACATTTATGAGGACAGATGAGCATGAGATGTGAAGTCACTCAGAAATAGGAAATACAAGAAATGTCTTCATCCTATACCAGCAATGACAGAGTCTTCCCACGTCTGCCTGTATTAACATTTGAAACCTTCACGAACCCTTTAAGAAGACTCTTCATGGAACGAATGCCTAAATAAACGTACAGAACAGATGTACCTTTCATCCCCCTCCTCTCCCTCCTCCCATTCGGTTGATTATAAACTATTTTCAATTCTTTCTTTGAGTGAAGGGTAGGTTTATTAGAAATGCCGTCTCGCAGGTTTTCGTCTGTGCTTTATATTGTTGTATCAATGCTGCTTATTTTCTGTGATTGAGTCTTGGCATTTCTTCAAAGACGAGTTAAAAAGAAAAGAAAATGCATACGGGAGAGGATCGCAGATAACGATAAGTTACTTATGTGTTATGCAAGCGCATATAAAATCTAGGACAAGAGAGTAGATAGAGGAGAGCTGATGAAGTTAATAAAAGCACTTTAAATCTATTAGGCCTCGCATATTTTCTCCATCACTAATTTAACAAATGTGACATATAATGATACCTTTTAGATATAAAAGATTAATTAGATAAAGACTATCTCTGCTACGAATATCGAATATCTAAGGGAAGTCGAGGATAAGTCAAAGATAGAATGAAGATAAGGGGTTGGGGGGATACGTATATGATACACAATATATATTTTAGGTGATTGAGGACCTTTTTGCGATTTATGAAGGAAAATACAAATATTTCATATGAATTAAGAAGTAATACTAAATAGTTACGCTCTTTTAAGCTCCCAAACACCAGCTTTATGGTTAAAGGCTGCATGATATGTCACCAATGGCATGGTTATCAGCAGAATTTTTTAACGGATTTTTGACACTTATTCTATCAATATTCCTTTTTCACAATATGAATATCAAAGGGATACAGAAGCCGAAAGAACTAAATGGACCTGTGTCTGATCAGAGCACCGTTAACCACTCGTTAAGCTCATACAGCATATATTTCTTTGGAAAACAAGTCGATTTTTAATGGCTTCTTTCTTCCATCACATACTGAATGAAAAAAAAATAATAATAATAATAAAAATAAAAATAACAAATACATCAAAATGAATAGAATCGTGAAAAGACTTGTGCACTTCTTGATGTAATTCATCCTTAGTCTGTATATATATATATATATATATATATATATATATATATATATATATATATATATATATATATATATATATATATATATATATATATATATATATATATATATATATATATATATATATATATATATATATATATATATATATATATATATACCAAATATAAAACATAATGTTAAGTCACTAACTCGAACATTTACTGGCAGGAAATACAAGAAATGTCTTACATCCTATACCAGCAATGACATAGTCTTCCCACGAACCATACGTAATTGGAACTTGGAATTTAGGTTTAAATGTATCATAAAGACAAAGTTTGTCTAGAGTCGCAGATGTATGTGTTTTGCAACTACCATTTCTATGAAAAGAAGTTGAAACTACCTTGGATATATTTAACCTTTATTGGCATCAAAGCAATTCGGTAGTAATAGGAAAGGATTACTATCTTTATGAGGAAAACCGCTCAAGAATTTATTAGATATAATACATGAATCATCACCGTTATCCATATAGAGTCTCGAAGGCTAGATTTAATGGGTTTATCCTGATAACTGTTTTAGAAAACACTGG
>BOPN01003950.1:56989-59489 GCA_017312705.2 Penaeus japonicus | reverse complement strand
TTATGTTGAGCTGGATAAAGGGAAGGACTGAATGAAGGAAAGGAGAGACATCTCAGCTGCGCAGAAAAGGAGTGTCTAGGGCAGTTTCCTACAAAACTCTTGCAATTTGGTTATTATGTATCATAAACTGGATATGCCAATGACAAAGCCGTGCGAACGACATTCATGTGTGTGTATGTATATGTATATATATGTGTGTCTGTACATGTGTATATCTATATCTATCTATTTCAATATATCTTTATATATATATATATATATATATATATATACATATATATATACATATATATATATATATATATACATGTATATATACTTATTTATTTATTTATTTACATATATCCTATACAAGATAACTGATTTGAAAATATATGACTTAAATCAGCGATTACATAAGCAATTTCCATTTAGAGATTCGTAAAAGTTTCAAATTAAGAAAATAATTTAGGATTTCGAAAAAAATAAATGTAAAACTATCAAGCGTAAATAGTAATTTTCCGACCGTGATATTTATATTCTATGTGACTGAGGACTTTATACAATTTTTACTATTAACATTATTCATGATAATATTTCATATTTCATAGTGTCGAATCTAAAATTTAGGTTTAAATGTATCATAAAGACAAAGTTTGTCTAGAGTCGCAGATGTATGTGTTTTGCAACTACCATTTCTATGAAAAGAAGTTGAAACTACCTTGGATATATTTAACCTATTAGTTTTAAAACTCTTTATTATGGCATTATAGCAATTGGGTAGTAATAGGAAAGGATTACTATCTTCATGAGGAAAATCGCTCAAGAATTTAGTAGCTAAAATTCATGAATCATCACCGTTATCCATATATAATCTCGAGGGTTTATCCTGATAACTGTTTTAGAAAATACTGGTTTGATTTTAGTTAAAAGGGATCTCCTTTTTGGCAGCTGATATTTATCACCTTTAATAAACCTAGATTAGGGATATCATTAGCAAAGGAGAGTTTCTTTTCATTATTTCACAGCTAAACTTTACTAATATTAACGATATTTAACGAGTATTATAGCACTTCACTACGTTTTCTGTTCACTACCAAGGGGTAACATTAGTAAATTCTTAATGCAAGTCTCACAAAACAACATTGGGTTAAGTTACTATATAATTTTGTTCCTTTTGAAAACCGAAATAAAACTGACGCCAGCCCGCCTGTGTCAGCGCGTGCTGACGCTTGAGAGAATGTGCCATCGAGCGCTGACTTACTCTGAGCTTGGTCCTTACCCACCGCATTGCCCAGGTTCGGCGGCGACCGCCAGGCACCAGAGGAAGCTCATGAGCTTGGACGCCATGGACGGGGTCGATCTGCCGACCACGGGGGTGGGAGGTCGGCACGCTAACCTCTACCTCTAACCTCTAACCGCTACCCAGTGGCTGCGAGACTGATTCATGTACAACTCCACTAATTACTTGGCTCCATGTACAGTGATCAGCTCTGATTACTATACTCATTTATCTTGTAAATTGTAATAATCTTCACCCATTCGAGTTTTCTTATAACTTTACCTATGTGTTCCAGTTTCCATTTCAGTCTATTATGGAATATCATCTTTTGATGTCTAAGTATATACAATCTACACATCCGTCTCGCTGTTGCAGTATCTCAACAACTCTAGAAAAAGATCAAGGAAACTAAAACAGATGCACATCAATGCATATGGGAAGAGGCTCAGATAACGACACTTACTTAAAACTAAACACTAAGCTAATAGTACGTTATGGAAACGCATGTTACATTCAACACAAGGAAATGTGCATAGGAGGGGAGATAAAGTTAATAAAAACACTTCTAGTCTATTAGGTCTCATATTTCCTTCATTACTCGTGTTGTTCGTTTGAATATTGTATATCATTCAATAATTCACGTTTTTTTGTGTGTTTGTTTTTTATACGCAAACAGGGGAAAGTAACCCACCCCAAAAAATCAACCGATGGACATGGAAATGCCATTACATGAATAAAAGAGGAACTGGTTCCAAACCCGAAACTACTTATTAATCCTTTTTGTAATGCCTTTCGTATTTATGTTAAAGCGCCTTATTTCTTTTTATAAAATGAGGTATCAAAAGTATGGATGAATTGGTATGTTATGTGAATGAACTATTTTCTATTAAGAATCTATCATAGGAAGATGGGGTATGGATATTTCACCTGACGGTTATTGATGAGCTGTATTATCTTTATGATAGTTCTTTGCATTTTCATGTCTTGCCAACTTTACGAATTATAGAGTACTGTTGAAAATCTTATACTTAAGTACATTAATAATAATAGAACTTCCAAAAATATTTTAAACTGTAAGTACACTTTACGTTGAATTAAATTTCGAGATATGATATATAAAATAAGTGACTGAGGACTTTCCTGTCTTACAAAGGTTCATATCATCAATAATTATAGGAACAGAGAAATTTCCCATGGATAATTATGGAATCTAAGTTTCGTTCTTTAGGCTCTAAAAAT